>BJCM01085179.1:0-10238 GCA_018326385.1 Flaveria bidentis
AGTTTGAGGCAGCCTCTTTAAGGCTGTCCATGTTGTGTTGTTTGTGTACTCATAGCTAGCTTTTATTCATATACAAAAGATCCTTATGTTCTTGGTTTTGTTTACATGTTTTAACATCAAAATAGAACCTGAAATTTCAGATTATAAACTATAATATAACCATCCTTTCCGCTGCGTTTTTCAGAAAGTTTAAATGGTTAAACTATGCAACTATGTTTTAACAAACCCCAACAATAATTTGTTGAATTTGTGTTCAAACAGTTCATTGCTTTTGAACTGAAAATTGCAAAATTGATTGATTTGTTGTTGATATTGATAGAAATTGATGTTAGAAGAATGATTATCAGCATAAAACTTGTCTAATTGGAAAGTTTCAATCCATTTCATCAACTTTTGAAGATTTTCAGAAGATTTGGGTTAGTTACATTCATATGAACATGATGAATGTGGCGCATTAGGGTTGAAGTTTGTTGAAAAATTGTCTAAGTGTTAGGCGTATGACTACTGTTTAGTCGTTTAAACAGTGTTTAGACGTTTTCAATTCAGACATTTTACTACTGTTGAAGAGAAAAAGTCTAGACGTATCATCATTGTTGAGGTGTATTAGAACTGTGTAGACGTTTGACAACTGTTGAGGAGCATTTCAACTGTTCAAATGCATCAACTTGGACATTTTGGAAAACTTTTCTAAGGCATTCCCTTAGTCGACTCTCAACTTAGACGCATCAACTGTTGGGGCGTTTGAATACTGTTCAGGCGTATCACCTTTGATACGTAGAATTTTTTTTAAAAGAAAATTTTTCAAAAACTTTTTCATTCCTTTTCTTAGTTCAAAATATAAGAAAAACAACAAAAATATAAGAATGGTGAAATCAGAAGATTCTGAAAATAAAGTTACAAAACTTAAAAATAGATCTGATTTAAAAAATTGGTCTCTTAGGTTAAAACATCACTTAAATGCCATTAATACTGATCTTTGGAAATCGATAGAGAAAGGACCATACATTCCCATAATCAGTGATGGACCTGACAGAGGGTTTGTATATACTAAAGATTCTCAAGAACCCTATCCTGAAGATGGCCTTCACGGAGATGATTTGAGAAGAGTAAAGAATAATATCAAAGCATATTCCTTGATGTGCAAAGGACTACCTCTGGAAGTTCTTGCAAGGCTTGATGGATATCAAACTGGATACACCATGCATAAAGCCTTAAAGACCATTTGTGAAGGAGGCAAGGAGATTCAAAATCTCAAGAAACAAAAGTTGAAAAGGCAATTAGAATTATTTCAACATTTTTCTGGAGAAACCATAAACCAGATGATGAACAGATTTGTTCAACTTACAACTGAGATGTCAACAGCTGATATTAAGCCTGATCTAGAAGATCTAAATCTTAGACTTCTCAATGCTTTACCCTCATCATGGAAACAAACAGTAACCTTACTAAAACATACTGAGAAGTTTCCTATGGATCTAGATCTACTCATTGCTAAGATATAATCAGTAGAGATTAATGAAAGCTCAAGGAACAATGATAGAGCAGCATCAATGTCTCAGTATCAGTTTGTTGCCTCTTCAGCAAACACAGTTGAAAATGCTTTCATGGCAAAAAGTGAGAAATTTACAGAAGAAGAAGGAGATTTATTTGTTGGAGCGGGATTTTTCACTGATTCATCATTTACTAGTGCTCCTGCTTACACAACACAATCTCATTCTCAATCTCCTCCTTAATCTCAGCCTCAAAGATCTAATGTTCAAACAGAGACATCTTCATCTAACTTTGCTAAATCTTGCAAAGTTAAGGATGTGATAAACATCCTATTAGAGGATGAAGAGTCTAAAACTGCATTTACTACATTTATGGCTAGTTTTCAAGCATATCAAGGTAGCCATTTAACTCAATTAGATCTTGTTTTGCAGGATTTGATTGAAATGGATCCTGAAGATGTTGAAGAGATAGACTTAAATTGGCAAAAGGTGATGATTGCTTACAGGACACAAAGACACTCATATGTCAACAGGAAGTACAAGCCAAATGCTAACAAGACTGTTGGATTTTATAAGTCAAAATCTAGGTGTTTTTACTGTAACAGCTATGGCCATTTCTCAAGAGAATGCAAAGCTCTAAGAAATAATGGAGGAAGTGCTCAATCAAGCCCTAGTAATCAAAGGTTTCAACCAGCTCAGAAGACTTTTCAAAAGCCTTATCAAAGTCTTCCTATGCCTGAGCTTAAAGATGAAACAAAATCATCTGATGAAACCAAGAAAGCTCTAGTAGTCAATATTAAAGATGGTTATGATTGGAGTGCATATGCTGAAAAATTTACTAATGATTTAACATCAAGTTTATCTCTTGTTGCAAAAATTCAAAAGATTGGTCAGAAAATAATGATCCAAAGGTGGATGGTGAGAATGAAGAAAATGACTATGATTGGAGTGACAAATCAGATCCTAAGGAGGATACAACTGAAGTAGCTCTAATGGCACAGTCTGATCAACCAAAGGTTGACACTTCATCTTCAAAATCTAAAAACTTATCTTCAAAATTCCCTGAAATTCCATCTGAAGTGAGAGAAAAACTTTGCACAAAATCATGCTATGATCATGTTGAATACTATAGAAACTACTCATATAAAATCTGTGAGAAACTAAAACAAGAAGAGTCAATGCATAACAAGCTAAAATCTGATCCTAAAATAGCAGATCAAAAGATTATCTCTCTTCAAAATTCATGGAACAAAACTCTAAAAGAATTAAAAATTGTTTCTAAACAATTGGAAAAGATGACCAAAAATCTTGAACAGGAGAAGATAACACATGTTGCTACTCAAATGGATCTTGCTAAAGTAAAGAGTTCAAAAATGATTATAGAAAAACTGGTATGTGAGAGGAAAGATAAACAGAAAGCAGGATTAGGCTTCACTCATGAACCTATGCCTGAATCTATAACAAACACTTTACCAGAGAACTTCAATACACATGATTATTCTCCTGAGAATAAAGCTAAACTTAAAGCTTTTTTTCAGGTCAAAAACAAGAATTCTGAAGAAGAAAAGGAAAATGTAAAAGTGTTTGTTGAAAATGATCAAGAAAAGATTAAAAATGGTCATCTAATCAAGATAAAATCATATGAACCTAAACAAAGAAAATAAAACACTTCTAATCAAATCCATTCTATATTAGAAGAAGTGAAAACTCAAAGAAAAGATAAACAACAGGTAGGAACATCAGAAGATTCAAACACTATTAATCTAAAACAAGTTCAATCTGAAAAGGAATCTTCTTCTGACGATGTTCAATCTGAAAGTAAACCAAGTTCTTCTAAATCAAAGAATCAAAGAAGAAGAAAGAATTTATCAAAAACAAAATCTGATCAAAACAAAAGTTCAGAAAAGTTAATTAAAGCAACAAATCACGCAACAAAACTTAAACCGATAAAATTTGTGCAACTGGTTTGTTAAATATGAATTCTCTTCAAAACAACAAATCTAACTTTGATCTGAAATCAAGTTCAGATTCTAAGACTTCCGCTGTGGCAAAAAGATTTGTTCCTAAGAAATTCAAGAAGGAAGTTCATGTTAAAAAAATGCAAAATAATCTGACACAACATCAAAATGTGAAAAATGGAAAAAAAAAACACTTTAACTATTTGACACCAAAATATAAAAATGAATCAAATAAAGTGTCAATGTCAAAAGTTAACAAACAGTTGTTTACAACTCTACAAAAGTACTATGAAATATGTGATATGAAAAATCACAATACTGTTGAGTGCTATTTTAAAAAGTACTGTCACATATGTGACATGAGAAATCATTCTACAGAAGATTGTTATTTTAACAAATATTGTACTTATTGTGATGAAAAGACTCACAATACTGCAAATTGTGACTTTAGAAAGAGATCACATACTAGAGGATTTTCAAATTCAAACATGAGCAAAGGTTATGTTAATCCTCAATATATGAGAAATCAAACTGATAGATTTCAAAAATTAACTAATCAGCCTTCTTTAGGTTTGAGATCTTTTCAAAAGAACAATTATGCGAGACCTAAAAATGTGCAAGAACAATTCATACCAAGATCTGTAAAAATGACTAATAACAAGGTTAGTCATCAATACATGTCAAACAGTGATCAATCAAATAGTATTAATGGTTTCAAAAATTACTCAAACAATTTTCAAAACAATATTGGTAAATTCATCAAAAATAAACCTGATTTGAATAATCTTCAAGATAAACAATTTACCATTGTTGATAAATTTGGTAAACCCAAGACCATCTCGACTTGGGTGGATATATCAACTTAATTTTCTTGTTGTGCAGGTAAGTCCAAGAAGACCACTCAATATATGGTATGTGGATAGTGGGTGTAGCCCGCATATGACAGGCATCCTGCCTTGTTACAAGACTTTAAGTTAAAAGTTGGAACACACGTCGCCTTTGGTGGTGATGCTGGTGGAAAAATAACCGGAGAAGGAACAGTATCAAATGGGATAATAAGCTTTGACAAAGTCAACTTTTGCTCACAGTTGAACTTTAATCTTTTAAGTGTATCCCAAATTTGTGATAAATACTATTATGTTCTTTTTAATGATTCATTCTATTATGTTTTGAAGCCAAGTTTCAGATAAGCAAAGAGTGGGTAATTGTTACAGCTGAAATGGATAGAGATGTATACAAGCTGGATATGTCTCAAGTTGATCTTTCAACCGAAACAACTTGCCTAATTGCTAAAGCATCAAATGATGAAAGTCATCTTTGGCATAGACGTTTCGGACATTCAAATTTCAAGAATATGGACAAGCTTATATCAGGAAATCATGTTATTGGACTTCCATCTAAGAAGTTTGCAATGACAGATCACTACTCAGCATGTTTAAAGGGAAAACAACACAGAGCGTCTTATAAGACCAAAATCATAAACTCAACTTCCAAACCTCTTCAATTGTTACATATGGACCTTTTTAGACCAAAAAAATGTCAAGAGTATTGGACGAAAATCATATTCTTTAGTTATCATTAATGACTATACAAGATTTTCATGGGTTTTCTTTTTGTATGCTAAATCTGAAACGGTTGAATTACTGAAAGAATTTATCATTAAAGTTGAAAATAAATTAGAAAATAAAGTGAAAATAATAAGAAGTGATAGTGGAACGGAATTCAAAAATGCTAACATTGAAATGTTTTGTGCTCAGAAAGGAATAGCTCATCAGTTCAGTGCTCCCAAAACTCCTCAACAAAATGGAGTTGCTGAAAGGAAGAATAGAACATTGATTGAAGCTGCTTGTTCTATGTTAGCTGATGCAAAGAGTCCTATAACTTTTTGGGATGAAGCTATATCAACTACGTGTTTTGTTCAGAACAGAACCTTAATTGTGAAAGATAAATTGAAAACTTCTTATGAGTTAATGTTTGGCAGGAAACCGAACATAAATTTTCTAAAATCATTTGGTTGTCCTGTTATGATTCTTAATTCAAATGATCAGTTAGGAAAATTTGATGCAAAATCTAATAATGGATTTTTTATTAGATATTCATCTGTTTCAAAAGCTTATCAAGTGTACAACTATAGGACAAATATAATTCTTGAAACATTCAACGTTAAATTTCTGGAAAATTCTTTTCCATCAGTTTCAAATGGTCCTGCGTGGTTACTTGATTTTGATTCATTATCAAACTCTCTTCAATCCAACTTGTTTAATCAATCAAATTGTTTTGATTCTATAGGTAAGAAGAACTCTAGAGGAGATCTTGGATCATTCAATGAGGATTCAGATTCTGACGACCCAGATGATTCTAGCTCAGACGATCCATTTTTATCATTTGTCAGGGATTCAACAATACGATTCAATGAAAATGATCATGCTAATTCAGCGTTAAATCATTCAGTCTCAATTAATCAGGAAGGATCACAACCAATTCCTAATAATGGTAATGAGTTTGTACAACCTGAGTCTGGAACATCTTCCATCTCTGGTGATGTAGTTGATACTGGTAACTTTGATTACTTTATTAACTCACTGATCAAGTTCCAAACTTCAATCCACATTCTTCTAATTTGTTACATCAGCTTTCCAACTCAAACCAAACAAATGTAGATGTTAATGTTCAATGTGATAAGATTCCAACATCTCGTATTCACAAGAATCATCCAATTTCTCAGACTATTGGTCCATTGAATGAGAGAACAACAAGGAGTAAATTAGAACAAGAAAACTTGTGCTTATACTCTTGTTTTCTTTCTCAAATTGTTCCTAAAAATTTTACCAAAGCAATAAAGGACATTGGTTGGATAGAAGCTATGCAAGAAGAATTACTTCAATTTCGCAAACAAGAAGTGTGGAATTTAGTGGATTTACCTGAAGGAGAAAATACTAAAGGCACGAAATGGTTGTTTAGAAATAAGACTGATGATCGTGGTATAGTAGTAAGGAACAAAGCAAGACTTGTTGCACAAGGATACATACAGTAAGAAGGGATAGATTATGACGAAGTGTTTGCACCAGTTGCAAGACTTGAATCCATTCGAGTTTTCCTGGCCTATGCTTCATTCATGAAATTTAAGGTGTATCAAATGGATGTAAAAGGTGCATTTCTATATGGTCCTATCACTAATGATGTGTTTGTGAAACAACCTCTAGGTTTTGAGGATGCATAATTTCCACATCGAGTATATAAGCTAAGCAAAGCTTTATATGGACTTCATCAAGCCCCTAGAATTTGGTATGAGATTTTATCACAACACTTAATCCAACATGGATACACAAGAGGGAAAATTGATCCAACTTTATTCATAAAGAAGGATAATGATGATCTGTTATGTGTACAAGTGTATGTTGATGATATCATATTTTGTTCTACCAGTCCAAAGTTATACAATGAATTTGGAGAAATCATGAAATCTTGATTTCAAATGAGTTCTATGGGAGAGATTAATTTCTTTCTTTGACTTCAAGTCAAGCAAACTGATGATGGAATTTTCATCAATCAAGAAAAGTTTGTTGACAAGCTCTTGAGGAAATTCAAGTTGCAAGACTGTCAGACCATACGAACTCCAGCAGATGTTAACACCAAGATTGAACCTAGTTGAAAAGGAAAATCTATAGATCAAACGTTATACAAATCAATGATTGGTTCTTTGATGTATCTTAGTGCATCTAGACCAGACATTATGTATGTTGTTTGTGTCTGTGCCTGGTATCAATCAGACCTGAAAGAATCATATTTAATTGTTGTTAAAAGGATATTTAGGTATCTCAAAGGTAAACCAGCTTTAGGGTTTTGGTATCCTTACGAGGGTAACTTTGAACTACATGGATATACAGATAGTGATTATGGTGGTTGTTGTCAAGATAGAAAATCTACTTAGGGTGGGTGTCAATTTCTTGGTCCCAGATTAGTCTTATTGCTGCATCAGCAGGATGTTCTCAAATCCTTTGGTTGCAAAATCAACTACTGGATTATGGGTTCAATTTCCTTAAAACTCCTATTTACATTGATAACATTGCTGCTATGTTCATTACAGCTAATCCTGTTCAACATTCAAAAACAAAACATATCAAAATTCGATATCATTTTCTTAGAGATAACTCTAAAAAAGGTCTAATCATATTGATTCAAATTGCAACGGAAAAATAGTTGGCGGATCTATTTACTAAAGCCTTCCTACCAGGATGGTTTGAGTATTTAGTGGAATCAATTGGTCTGATTAATCATATGTGAACTCTCTAAATCAAATGATCATCATAAGTGATCCTCTCAATGTTAATTGCATGTTTGTATTTTGTGTGTGTGTGTGTGTTTTCTTTTTCTTAGAAAAACCAAATACAAAGATATAAATCAAAAATTCAAAAATAGAGTCTTTTTATAATTGTCACTTTATTTTTAGAAAAGAATATGTTTATGCAAAATGTGAGAAATGATAGTACATTAATAAGATCAGTTCCATATTTTACTCATTAATAAAGTCTGACATGATCAGATATGATGTGTAGACAATATCATGCTATTATACTAAAAAAGTAAATTCTTGTGATTACAATAAATTCTTATATTCATCTAAGTACTTTTGAGAAGTTTTGGCTTATCGGATTGATTGCTTTCTAAGTAATACCACTCACACCTGTTGATAATGTTAATAATCATGAGATCCGTCATTTCACTTCTCTGTTATGAGTTACATCATGTGATATCTAAACATTATCTACTAAATCCAAGAATTGAAAAAGTAAGTGAGTTGATACTTTGTCAGAAACACTCATTGTCTCTCCTTAGATCTTGTGTCTCCTTTGTTGTGATATCACTGACCTAGAACACACTTGATCAAGATTCATTCATTGTCTATGACTATTCACAATTTTTTATATTAATGTGCTGATCTTTATTGGTATGATCTAACTGCATACATAATTCTTGTGTTTATATTAGATTTTGATTCTGCTTTCATTTTGATTTTATGCATGTTTTTATGTGTGTGAAGGCAATGCAACAATGAGATGTGTGATCTTATTATGGTATCTTAGAAAATTTATAAGTTGTTTCAACTTAAAATTTTAGGGGGAGTAATAAATGGAAGAGTATTTCTCAGAAAATCAAAATCAAAGTTAAAATGTTGATTTGAAAGGATGATGCTATATGTTCAAATTGCATGTGAGTGTGTTAATGAAACTTTTGAAAATGATAATATGAACCTATATAAATTTGTAAGTTAAAATGCTTCTTTAAAAAGTTGAAAAATAGATATTTAATTATGTATTGAGACTAAAATGAAGGGAAAGAAAAGAAAGAAAAAATTCAAAAAGTTAAACATCAAGTGAAAAATTGAAATTGTTGAAAATTAAATTTATGTGTGCAAAATGTAAAAAGTTCAAATTTGAGGGACTAAAATGAAAATTTTGGAAAATTCAAATTTATACTTAAAATGTTTAAATATTAGTATGAAACATTTCTAATATGTTTAAACAGTGTGTAGGTGAAGAAGTGTGAAAAACACAAATGTAAGACTCATAAAAGTCAACATAAAGTCAACTCATGCGCTTAAATAGTGTTCATACGTCTAAATAGGAGCATGGTGAACTTTCAGGAATTTATACAAGTGTTTTGGCGTTTTTCCATATTCCCATGTGCCTAAACAGTTGCAATAAGTCCATGAGTTTAACCAAGTTTTTGGGCATTTTACTTAAACCCATGCACCTAAACAGTGATAATGAGTTTGATTTTATTCAAGTGTTAGACATTTCAGGAACTTCAGACAGCTAAACAGTGCAAATGCGGTCGAATAGTGCAAAAGTGCCTAAACAATGCTTATGCGTCTCAACAATTCTCATGCTTCTAAGTCCATACGACCAAACAGTGTTCATGCGTTTCATTATTTTGTGAATTTTAGGTTTTCATACGCACAAACAGTGCTAATGCGTCTAATATTTCACTTAATATAAATTGAACACTTACACATGTTTTTGCATTCACACTCAAAATTTCTCTGAAAAACAAAAGGCCTCTGAACTATCGACTCTCAATCTTCTCTTGAATTATTTACATAAATCATTACAGATTGAATCAATTGATCCTATCAATTGGTATCAGAGCTCTCGGTTGAGTGTTTTTGAAGTTCTGTCGAACATAGAAACTTCAAAAATCCACTGAAATCTGTAATTGATTAACAATTCGAGTGAAACATTGTGAATTAAAGTTGTATTTCATCATCAGAAACATAATTTGAATCACAAATTGCAGTATAATTCATCAAATCTGTTGAATTTGTTGTTCGAATGAAGATGAAGTTTTCGAACTGAAAAATCTCAAATTCATTGATTTGTTATTGATAATGAAGAAATTGATACTTGAAGAATGATTATCGGCATTATATTGAGTTAATTGGAAAGTTTCAGTTCAATTCATAAACAATTGAAGGATTTCAGAAATTCAGAGTTCGTTATATTCATATGAATATGATGAATGTGGCGCATTAGGGTTAAAAATCATAGAAAATTGCCTAAGTGTTTAGGCGCTTGAACACTGTTTAGGCGTTTTTCAACTGTTTGGGCGTTTTTCAACTGTTGAGGAGTTTTACCCTAGGCGTTTTACTACTGTTGAGCAGTTTTTAAAATATTCTTCTAAGTGTTGAGACGTATCTAAGTGTTGAAGTGTTGAAATGTTGAAGCATTGAACTGTTGAAGTGTTGAACTGTTTAGGCGCATTACTACTGTGTAGGCGCATTACTACTGTT
>BJCM01085185.1:0-13681 GCA_018326385.1 Flaveria bidentis
ATAATAATAATATATATATATAATGGTGTATTTTATGGTGATGATAGTAATATGGGTAAAGGTTTTAAATGACAGTAATGTAAGGGCAAAAGCATAAGCGTAATCACACAGGTAGTTCATAAAAGTGAGGAATGACCGATTAACGAAAAGATGACGGAAATACGTCAATAGACGGACCTTTGGTGACGGATGTCACAGCACTTTCCCCCGAAAGCCAGTAAATAAACTATATTCCCTCGGGTACACAAGCCCAACTTGGGCGTATGGGCACCCTTTAGTCGAATAGCATCCCAGGCGACTGAACACTTAGGTGAATGGACATCTGGTGAATGAACCCTATATGAATGGACCTATGCAGATGGACACCAAGGGCGACTGAACCCAATGCGAATGAGTACCCATGCTTATGGACCCTCAATCGCACGACTCACATGTGATTGAATCTAATGCGGATGAATTTCATGCGAATGGACCTAATTCGGATGGATCTAGGCGTATGGACCCTCAGTCACATGACTCCCCATGCGAATGGCCCTCAGTCGTACGACTCACAAGCGAATGGGCCTCAGTCGCACGTCTCCCATGCGAATGGACCTCACTCGCATGACTCACATGCGAATGAACCTCAGTCGCACTCCTTTCGGTGATATGGCCTCAGTCGCATGCCATTCGGTCGCTTAACCCTAGCTGATGCAGAATGCAGTTCATCTCGAACCCAATCTGCACTTTTCGGCCTCCAAACCCTTCCAAACTCGTTCTAAGCCCAAATCAACCTTCCTAACCCTTATAAACACATACCACAACACCATTCAAGAACACACAAGTTCGAAAATAAACTCCACCTGCATCACACACAAACACACACATACGGGTTCAACACCCAACTTTTCAAAAACAGGTTTTAGATGTGTTCCAGCCCCAAAATCATTCAAAAATATGTAAAAGAGGGGTCTTAGAACTCACACAAACAACACCGTTGAGTAGAGCTTCAATCTAACCCGCTACACCTCAACTTTCACGCTCGAATCCGCGAAAACCGAAGCTTGAGACCACTTTTCTTCCTCTTCTCCCTCTATACCCGAATATTGTGAGTGTGGGGGAGGGTGTGGGCTGCCCTCCCCTCTTAATCTCCCACTTTTCCAAGTTTTTCCCGTTTGGCAAGTTTGGTCCCTCGACTGTGGACTTTATTTCTTTTTCTTCTTTCGTCGACTTCAAAGAAAATATCCGGGTGTTACACACATGTGTGTTAGAGATGGTTTAATTACTAAAAATCATTAAAAGTCATGGGTTTATAGCTTTAAAACTATTAATGATTACAATGATTTAAGTAAAACCAAATTTTGTTTTAGAAAGAAACTAAAACTAGTGTTTTGCAACAACAAAAAGAGAAATAGTCTTTCTTATATGAGATGAGAATCATACAAATGATTTTGTAATCGTTTAGTTCTAATGAATGTGTTAGAAGCGGGTTTATTGTATATAAACCGATAAGCTTAAAAACTGTAACATCCAGATATTTTCTTTGAAGCTGACGAAAGAATAAAGAGAAATAAAGTCCAAAGTCGGGGGACCAAACTCGCCAAAATGGGAGAAAGATTGGATGAGTAGAGAAATAAGAGGGGAGGGCAGCCCACACTTGCAAAAACTCAGCCAAAGAGAGGAGAGAAGGAGAAAACGGAGAAAAAGGGAGAAAATCTTGGTTCGTGTGGATTCGAGCATGAAAATCGAAGTGTAGCAGGTCTAATCGAAGCTCTACTTATCGGTGTGGTTTGTGTGAGTTCTAGGACCCTTCTTATACCCGTTTTCAACTGATTTGGGGCTGGAACACATAGTGAAAACACGTTTTTGAAAAGTGTATGTTTGACCCGTGTGTATGTGTTTGCATGTGGTGTTTGTTTCCGTGCTTGTGCATGCTTGAATAGTGTTGTGGTATGCATTCCTAAGGTTTAGGATGGTTAATTTGGGCTTAGAATGAGTTTGGAAGAGCTTGGAGGTCGAAAATGACAGATTGGGTTCGGGATGAACTGCATTTTGCATCAGCTAGGGCTAGGCGACCGAATGGAGGCCATACGGCCGAATGAGGTGTGATTGAGGTTCAATCGCACGATTGAGGGCCAGTCGCATGGAGAGTCATGCAAATGAGGGCCCATTCGCATAAGTGCTCATCTGCGTTAGTTTCATTCGCACAAGGTGTTCATTCGCATTAGTTCCATTCGCATGGGACTCATCCGCATTAGGTCCATTCACATGGGTGTTCATTCGCATAGGTGTTCATCCGCATTGGTCTATTCGCATGATGTTCAGTTTCATGGAGGCCATGCGACTGAAGGGTGCCCATACGCCCAATTAGGGCTGGTGTACCTGAGGAAAACGTAGTGTATTTACTGACTTTCGGGGGAAAGTGAAGATGTAAGTTTGATGTGAAAGGTTCCCGTATGTTCATGTAAGATGACTTTTGAGACCATAGAGGTTATGTTGGGCATGATGATGATGTATGACGTTGTATGATTATGCATGATGTATGATATGTATGTATGATGATGCCCTTTATGATGATGTTATTGACCGTGTATGTTATGTTCCTTGCTTTGTATGTTTATCTTTCCCGTGGCTTTACGTTGAATGTTAATGAATGAAATGAAAGTATTATGTAATGTAAAGTGGAAGATAATGAAAAGAGGAACCAAATGAAGAATGCATGCATTAATGAATGAAGGAATGTTAGAAAGACTTGCAAGCAAATGTATGGAGGTTCACACTCAATGCGGAGTGTTAGCTCAACCGTATGCGGGTTAGCAACCCCATGAGGATGCACACTGGGGATTAATCTATGTGATTAAGCAAATGTATGGAGGTTCACACCCAATGAGGGGTTGTCAACTCAACTGTGTGCGGGTTACATACCCCATGAGGATGCACACAAGGGTTCAGTCTTTGTGATTGACTAGACGTATGGGGTCCTTATCGCTTAACCCTAGATGAATTGCTTGGTGCTCTAGAGGGGGGGTTAAGCACATGATAGGACCTAGATGAAAATAAGAAGATAATAAAAGTATGAAATGAATGATGATGAAGGTAATAAATATTATCTATGTGTGCGTACGATGTGTGATCACATTTTTAAACCTGTTACGTTTTGAAAGAACGATTTTGAACGAAAGATAAAGTATGCTTTATTGTAAAACTAGAACTCACTCAGCAACGTTGACTTTTATGTGTTTCCAGTTGGTAGGCAATGTTGCTAAGGATGGCACGGGACAGCTACTCAGCTCTTTTGGATGACATCCATATTTATAAAGCTTTTGTGATGTAATGCAACATGTATTTTGTAACTTGATAACGATGTATTGTTTTGTAAAAGCTTTTATAATGAAATGAGATGTCAATTTTGATAATTCCACAGCAAGGTTTTATGAAAGTTAAATGTATTTGTATGTTTTATGTGCAACGATTGACCAACTGTGAGCATCCTGGGAACGGGGGCTTACAAAAACATTGTTTTTGTAGTTGTTTATTTCTAACAAGTGTGTTAGAACCGGATTATATTTTATATATAAAAAATGATTTATGTAATCGTTTATTTCTAACGAGTAAATTAGAACTAGAATGATTTTATATAAATCAGAAAGTTTTTAAAACGATCTTTGTATTTGTTTATTTCTAACGTACGGGTTAGAAGTGGTTACTTCTAACCAATAAGCTTAAAATGATATTTGTGATTATTTATTTTCTAACTAGCATGTTAGAAAACGGTTTATGTAATAAGAACCGTGATATTTAAAATGATTGTTGTAATCATTTGTTAGAAACGGTTTATGTGTATAAACTAAAATGTGTTTAAAAACATTCATTCTGTAATGAATGTGTTAAAACGATTTATTCTACAAATAGAAAAATGTTAAATAATTTTTTTAAAAACGGTTTGTAATTGTTTGTCTTCTAACGAGCGTGTTAGATATTAATTTACACTATAAAACCATTTTTGTAGTTTATGGTTTTGACTATTCTGATCAAGAGATAAAATAAAAATGATATATTTTTAAAAATTGCAAAACTAGGAAATGTTTTGAATGAATAAAACATGTGTTTTGCAATCTAAAATGGTTAACTACTCATGAGAGAAGTAGCACGTCTTGACCACATAATAGTCTCGATAAGATTATTCAAAAAAGAAGAAAAACAACTTGAAGTTGTTGTGAATAGATATAATTATTCAAATACAACTACTTATGAATAAGATAGTGTATGCATAACGTTGTTTTTTTTGTTTTGACTATTTAAATTAGAGTTTCAAGATAAGATGAGAAACTTGATCGTATGAGTGCATAAAGTATATTGAGGGAGTATCTCAAAACATGCCACAAAATCGATATCATTGTTAATGATAAAAGTGTTATAGATAATAACACTTTGAGATTTGATGTCTAGATGTAACTTTTATCCGTTTTAAATTATTATTAAAAAGTATTTTACACTTTACGTTTGATTTTTCGGTTGTATTATTATTGTGTTCAATATCTTAAGATAACACATGCAATATTTACAATGAAGTAAATTAATTTCTATTATGACTTTCAAAATAATTTTGAGGGAAATAATTTAAATGGAAATATATAACTTTAAACGGATAGTGGAACAAGAGATTTGTATAGAAAACAACTTGAGATTTGTTGAATTGTTTTAAGTGTCGAAGATGAGACATCAAATGTCATACAATATCATGAGATCGAAAATATGATAAGTGTATCATGAGATCGAAAATATGATGTAAGGATCTAAGATCTAGTTTGATCAATTACGTTATGATTTGCAGCGGAATAGTACTAGAATTAGACGAAATTTAAGCAAGAATAAGATGAATATTCAATCAAGAAGTGATGGTTATAGAGAAAGAAAGTTTTCTACAAAAGATAATGTTTTCATTCATTCATAAGCTTCGGCCTGTACAAATTAGGTCAACATTCCTTTTATAGAGGAATATGACGTCAGCAGATGTCACCTGATAGTGACATCTAACAGATTATACAAATAACTGAAAATAACTGAAACTACTGAAGATGTCCACAACAACTGAGGGCATCTTACAATAAAAGCTTAAGTACCAGCTAATTCTATAACTACTGAAACTACAACATCTAAAGTGTAAGATCTTCAGATGTTTTACATTATACTAAACTACTAATTACAATCTACTGAAAAAGTAAATAAAACTACTCAAAGTAAACCATCACAACTACTGAAGAGAACTTCTTCAGTTGTTATGACAACTTCTGAAAACTTGATCTTTAGACTTTGTCTTCGGACTTTGTCTTCGGACTTTGTCTTCGGACTTTGTCTTCGGACTTTGTCTTCGGACTTTGTCTTCGGACTTTGTCTTCAGCTTTTGTCTTCAGACTTTTGTCTTCAGACTTTGTCTTCAGACTTTTGTCTTCAGACTTTGTCTTCAGACTTTATATTCAGACTTTGTCTTCAGACTTTTGTTTTCAGACTTTGTCTTCAGACTTTGTCTTCAGACTTTTGTCTTCAGACTTTGACTTCAGACTTTGTCTTCAGCTTTTGTCTTCAGAGTTTGTCTTCAGACTTTGTCTTCAGCTTTTATCTTCAGACTTTGTCTTCAGCTGATGTAGACTTCTTCAGTTGTTATGATGTTTGTGGGACTTAAAAGGTTTTTCTGATCTAGCTCATTGGTTCTTTTGGTCCAACATATGATAAGTGTATTGAGATGAAATACACAACTATAAGATATACAGATAAACTTCATTTGAAATTATCATAAAAATTCACAAGTGTGGATAAATCTACATATGAAAGCAATATATGTTATCTTTAATGAATTTTTCTAAATTCATTTTGAAAGATCTAAATGTTGATGCATCTACCATCTTAATATTGTTAAAGTTATGTGGATGATTTTTCTTTTTTTTTGACTCTATCTTTATGTAATATTGATTATAGATGAGTTTCATTTATCTTGCTAATGATAAATGTGTTCACCAAATTGAATTGAATCAAGACTTATTACTAAGTATTTATAAGTCAAAGGGAAGATAGTGCCCTTTGCACTTCGCACACCCGCATTGTTGTGCTTGAAAGTCGGTTGAGTATTTTTGAAAGATGCTACTGAGATCTTGGTCTTAACTCAATGCCAACTACTGAAGTGTGTGTACGCTAGATTGCTACTGAGCTTGCCTTTGAGTTGCTACCAACCTATTGTGGTAATGTCGAGTTCTGGTAGTTACCACCGACTGGCTGCTGCTGAGTTGGTGCTGAGGCGACTATCGGGTCCAGCGTTATGACTGGTAACTTGCTTGTAGATGAGAGGTTTAAAGGAAAATGAGTTATATTCCTAAACCGAATAATGATGAATAAGTCTCATGATTTGTCTATAATAAGATATGGATATGGACAAGGGATAATGCAATATTCCTTAAAGCTGTGAAGAATCAGAACGATGCATCTTCTATTCACATGCTAAAAGTAATGTAGTCTAAAGCATGCTAGCCTAGTACTTTTCAATTCTGATGCTCTAAGGAGGTCAATTAGGTATAGACAAAGTTGAAAGAGGATACTCATTCGGTTCAAGGAGGTTGATATAACCTATGGAAAACTTAACTAATTAGATAATGTTATCTAGTATACAAAGCCTAATGAGGAGGACTAAATTTTATAGGTTTGTCCGATAGCAAACCTCACTTTGAAATTTAATTTCAAGAAATATGGGGGAGATGCCATTTTAGAAACAACACTTTAGGGTATGTAGAAATGGTTTTGAGAGAAGTTTTCTCAAACCAATTTAGAAAGGGAGAACCTTTCATTACCTTATATGGATGTTATCTAATAACACTTAACTGTGGGGGTTTCTTGTATTTGAAAATAAAATGTTAGCAATATGGATTTTGATAATCCAAAGATATTGCAAACACATGATCTAGTGTAATACACAAAGGTCATAAGAAGTCTATGATAGACTCAAATTCTAATTGGCTAGTTTTAGAATCTTGATAGATGTCTACTACCAAAGACATAAAAGAGATGTGTACATCTTGAAATAAGAATTGTATTCTTCAAATACACCTAGAAGTTTCACAAAAGACATTATTAACTTAAGAGTTAAAAACACATCATGAAAACGTATCTCGATTGAAGTTATCTATATCGACTTGACAAAGTGATAGTTAATAGTTTTGGATCCAAACAACCAGTGGGTTGAAACGAGACGAGATAGAGAGGAATTGGACTAAACCCTGTCAGAAAGGGGAATATGAGGGAAACCTAACCTAGATGACTAGAGATCCCAAGATCTAGGTTCAATAGGACAACTTAATCATATGACCAACAAAGCCACTATAGGGGAGTACCCTAAAACGAAAAGGGAGTGACGAACTTCCTAGTCCATTCACTCTGGGGGAGTACACCGAACCAGTGACCAAGGAAAGGTTAATCATATTCAGGCTAAATGATTGTGGGAATCTGTCACACCCTCAAAATCCACATGCGGAGTATTACTCAGAACGACACTATATGCCACATTCAAAACAAACCAACCAAAGTTTAAACATTTAAAACCATGCGGAAGCGTTTTGTAAATAAGACAAACCCAAAGTAAATAAATGCATAATATGGCAAAACATGCGCCATCCCAATGTGCAAATCCCATAAATAAAAGGCAAACAAATATGTCTATGAAATAAAGCCTTAGGATGTATGGTGGACCCGTGTTGTGCTCCTAATGGAAAGCTGAGTTAAAGGCTTGAGAATAGCATACTAAAAATGTCAACACAATGGTTGGTGAATTCAAGAGTTTTTGTTTATTATAAATATTAACAGTTGTATAACATAAGAAGTGTATTGAAATAGATAGCTAGTCTATATTCACAAGTAATAAACATTGTGATTTCACGATCAAAGCTGACTGTGTTGCGTTCGTTGCCTCCCATCACAACTTACCAGGTCGTGACAATGTTTTTGTTTAGGACAATATTACACCCGTTTGACCTCAAATCACATAGGTGGGGCTTGTCACACCCAGTAGTACTACCCAATATTTCTCACTAGTTACCATTATTAACAATCCGAAAGTGTGAGGACTTTTAAGGTATTAAGCACTATATTAAAACATACACAATTTATAATAATAAAATAGCGTTTGAGTATAAGTATGCTACCTCCCCCAGAAGAAGGTTTATAAAATAGAGGGGCATGAACTCACTTGGTGTATAATGATAATGAATAAAGAGACTCATGATAGGTGCAAAGACAACCCTTCAAAGGTTACCTAGATCACACAAGTACATAAGTACGTGTATACAGAAAACTCAACAACCCTAGGTTAACCTAGTTGACCCGTTTGACCCGTTGGTGACATATTAGATGGAATATTGTTTAATCATGCAAATCAACTTATCATACACGAATATCATGTAAGTTATCCACGTGCATCACATCATCAACCCAAGTTCTACCTAGGTCATCATACCACACTGGATCATCATACACTCATACAAATCTCAAATAATCATCATGCTCAAATATTATAAATACATCACATCAAACAATTCATACGTGAAGTCTAATCATGCACTACATGCCATGTGAAGTCATCCACGACCTCACTTCCTAAACCCTGCCAATCCTACTAAGTAGGGGCCTCGGATTCGCATGCGTGTATGACAATCATAACCATATTACTAGCATATATAGGGACAATCAAATTTCAAACCCATTCATGATCTCCTAATCACTAACCATAATTCATCATCATGTATGATCATCAAAATCTATACTTCATACATGATCAACCAAGCATCCATACAACTCAATTACATATTCTAACAAAACAAACATCATCCACAATCATTCTAATATGATCTTAACATCATAAGCATGTCCAAATCATCACATCCAAGGTTCTACAAAAACAAAGTTTCCTTTTTAGGAAAGTAATACCTAAAAGTGCTCTAGCATCCAATTCAACCATAATTTCAATAATTATATACCTAATCAAGTTCATAGCATTCATTCTAACATGCTAATCACCTCCAAAACATCCAAATTCTCAACATCATACGCAAAAGTTTCTACTTTTTTTAAGTCATGATCAATATCATAATTTCATGGATTTTCTTGACAATTCAATTAAACTAACATCTAAACATCACATCTAACATCCTAGCATCATCAAGTCATGAATTCCAAGAACAAAAAGTTTCCTCTTATGCCAATGTATGAACTAGATGATCAAACCCTAGATTTCTTGCACAATCAAAATAATCTAGCATTCATACAACCTAACTAACATCATATAATCATCATCAATTTTGAGAATTAGGGTTCATCAAGAACAATCAACATGAAGAACTAATAAAAACTAACCTTTAAATGTGCTTAGAAGATGATTATCACTTGAAATCAACTTGTAATATACTTGAAACCACTTGGAATTCGACTTATGTTCTTGTTCTTGGATCAAATTCGCAAGGTGAAGGGGTTTGGGGATGGGGTTGTGGCCGAAATAAGGTTTGGGGTGGGATTAGGGTTCATTTTTGGTTAATTATGGTAACTTTTAGTTAAAAGGTAATTACAATTTAAACCCCTTGATTTTATTTTATAAAAATCAATCTTTCTAATGCTTTTTAAATAGTTTTTAACAACCAAACACAAGTATCATTAACCAATAATAATAATCCTAGACATTTACAATAAGTCACACAACACACGAAATACAATTTACACGTCGTGTTATCGCGCAAAATTTATAAAACAAACATTTAAAATTATATATAATCATGAACCACATAATCACAACTAATAATCAACATTATTAATTAGATTATTATTTTTATCATAGATTATTATTATTAAGTCATCAACGTTCAACGACAACTAGTGTGTGCTCACGACACGTGTATACAAGACTTAACGGAACTAACAGAGTTTGGTAACGGAAAATTACCGGATGTCACAAAATCAATATAGCTATAATAACTTTAATGATTCATGGAATCACCTATGTTAGAGAGAAGTGGGGTCGCTTCGAATGGATTTATGGGGTGGCGCAAATCCTAGAGCTCTCAAAGAACCAGGATAGTGATCCATGACCATAATGGACACGAAAATGAGGGGATGTGCCCGACTAGGGAGAGTCTTGTGTGAATGTATATTGTCGTCTACACAAAACGGGGTCTGTTCAAAGAAAACACGTCTACACACCACCGATAAGCTAAGTATACTTCACAAATGAAGGTTCAATGGGAACACCTACCTATCCTGCAAATAGTTATTTATTTATTAGTTTAAGTTCTCATTTTGCAATGAACTATACCGTGCCCAAACTGAAGCTAAAATAAATTGATATTGATGCTCGAAGTTGAATGGTCGGAATGAAGAAAATGAAACTTGGGTGACTATAGTAGGAAATTTTTGTAATTTCTTTAATGCTAATAAAGACATATTGATTAAAATAAATGTTTTATGTTGATCAAGTATTTTAATAAATATTATGAATATTTATTATGAATCATATTTTTTATTAAAATTGGTATTAAACACATAATGAATAAAATGAGAGTTTTAATTTGGTCTCATAAAACATTTCATAAATCAAATGGAAGTTTTGATTGTGAATCATAAAACTCACATTAATGTGAAGTTTTTAGCATGAGTATATAAACAAACTCACGATAATAAAAAGAAAAAGAAGAAATTTATAATTTTTAGATTCAACAAATTTTATAAAAATTTAGAGAGAAGTACTCTCTAAATTGTTCTTCATATACCATCATCTTTATTCTTGTTCCATATAACATCATAACACATACTTTACCCGGTGATCTTTCGGGCCGAGGCACTCTCCGACAGTATATATTGCTTTGGCTGTTGTACCGTGGGAGACAGACGCGTTGTCTTGAGTAGAGCGGCAAAATCTGTTTTAAGAGACCCGTGTCTAACACGATCCTCATCCACAATCGTTAATCTTTTGTTTGTTATTTGTTGTAGTCAAGGGGTATAGTTGAAGATTCAAACACGATGAAGACTCGTGTCAAAAATGTTATATGAAGACTCGTTGGAGTATATACTAAAGACGTTTGTTTGAATCAAGTTTGGTACATAAATATTGTTTATATTTATTTTTTTAGTCGTATTTGTAAATGTATTATATTAAAATATTTCTTATGGCTAACGAGAGTATCGTTATAATTATTATGTTTTAATATAAAGTGAACATATTTCCTACATAAATTAATAAAATGACATAACTAAGCTACACATTATTCTTACTAGAAAAGATTTAGGTAGCTTCTTAAGTTGGTCCCGACATGAGTGTTCTAGACATGAGCATCATCAAGAACATGGACAAAATCACCAAGAACAAGATCTATACATAAGCAATGATAAGATACATGTTAACCTAATAAGTTGTGTAATTTGTGTACGTAAATATGTGACAAGGTGGAAGAACCATCTGATCAGAAGGGTTCCAAGCTCAAAGACTTAATTTTAATCATTGAATTAACATGTTTGTGTAACACCCGGTTATTTTTTTTAGAAGACTCAAACAAAATAATAAAAGGAAAAAAATATTTTACCCAAGTCAAGGGGAAAAAGTGTCAAAAGGACAAATAGTTACAAAAGTTGGTATAAAGTGGGCATGGCAGCCCACTCCCTTCTCCCCCATACTAATCCCATTTGGTTAGAGAGAGAGAGGAAAGGGAAAAGGGCAAAAAACTTTCGAGATCTTGAAGAACAAGGAGAAAGAGTCGAATCCAAGTGGGTTTCTAGGTAAAACTTGAAGCAAACGGGTTTGAAGGAAGCCTTACCCGAAGAGGCTGCTAAGGTGAGTTCTAGAACCCCTGTTTTACGTGTTTTAACAGATTGATGGGGTTGGAAATGCATATGAATAATGTTTTTGTTATGTTGGGTGTTGTACCCATATGTAAGTGTTTGTGTGTTTGTGTGTTGTGTGCGATTCGGGTGGGGTTCGAAATTTGGGCATGTTATGTATGAATGATGATGCGAATGGGTTTCTAAGGCTTAGGATGGATGGTTTAAGCTTAGAGCAGGTTAGAGAAGGATTGGGGACTGCAATCTGATGTTTAGGTACGAATGAGGCTGCTCATGCGCCTGAAAATTTCCCCATGCGACTGAAGGTCATGCGACTAAAAGTCATGCGACTGAAGGTCATGCAACTGGGGGTCATGTGACTGAAGGTCATGAAATTGAGAGTCCATACACCCATAGTGCCTATGCGCCTGGAAGTTGTCTATGCGCCTAAGTGTTGCCTATGCGCCTGGAAGTTGTCCATGCGGCTAAGTGTTCCCCATGCGCCTGAAAGTTGCCCATGCGCCTAAGTGTCCCTCATACTCCCCAATAGTGCCCATATGCCTAAAAGACTTAGTTTATTTTCTGATTTTTGGGAAAAAGTGTAAAGTAGGCTTTGACTTGGGATGTTTCCAGGGGCTAAGTAAGTTGACTTTTGGGAGTCATAGATGATGTGATAGGCACGTATGATATAGCATGGATGATGTATGATTGATGTTTATGCATGATGGTATGTATGATGGTGCCTTGTATGTTGATGTTTGTATGATCATGTTGATGTTCCTTATTATGTATGATTATTTTTTCCGTGGCTTTAGGTTGAATGTCAATAAACGAAATGATAAGTATTATGTAACGTAAAGGGGAAGATAACGAAAAGAGGAACGTAATAAAAGAATACATGCATTAATGAATGAACATAAGAAAGTCTTGCAAGCAATGTATGGAGGTTCACACCCAATAAAGGGTGTTAGCTCAAATGTGTGCGGGTTAGCTGCCCCAGAAGGATGCACACTGGGGTCCAATCCTTGTGATTGACCATATGTATGGGATCCTTGCCGCTTGCCCTATACTGGATTCAGCTTCGTGTACAATGTTCGAGGTCTATGAAAGACCTCAGGACTAGTAACTAGCTTCGTGCACAATGTTCAAGGTATAGCATATGGCACTGATCCGGAATAAAAGAGAAAAGATAAGTGGTGAATTTACTTGCCCTAGGTGGTGGAGTCAGCTTCATGCACAATGTTCGAGGTCTATGAAAGACCTCAGGCCCAGTAACCAGCTTCGTGCATAATGTTCGGGGTATTATATATGTCATCAAAAGTAATGAATGTACGAATGAAAGTAACGAAAGTAAATGATAATGACGTACGATGAATGAAAGAAAGTTAACGAACGAATGATGAAGATAATAATGATATTATCTATGTGTACGTACGATGTGTGATCATGTACGAAAGTATAGTATGATTTGATGGAAAGTAAAAGAACGATTTTAAATGAAAGAAAATTATGTTTTATTTTAAAACTAAAACTCACTCAGCAATGCTGACTTTTATGTGTTTCCAATTGGCAGGTAATGGTTGTTGAGTATGGCACGGGGCGGTTATTTGGCTCTTTTGGATGACATTCTTTTGTTTATTGTTTTTGCATTGTAATGCGAACAAACGATGTTTTGTAACGAATGTTGTATTAACTTGCAAAAACATTTATATTGAAATGAAAGGTTATTTTACTATTTCTGCTGCAGTGTTTTATTATAGTTAATGTAAATATATGTTTTATGTGCGATGATTGACCAGCTGTAAGCGTCCCAGGAATGGGGCCTTACAGTTTGGAACTAATCTAAAATATGGATATTAAA
>BJCM01085202.1:0-16292 GCA_018326385.1 Flaveria bidentis
AGCAACCCTAACCTATAAATACCACCTAATTCGTGGAAAAACGCAAGCATTCAATCCACTTCGACTCCAGATATACCCTAGCCGTCCAGAAGCCTCTAAGTTTGTACTCCAAGTTCATAGAACGCTGTAGATCGATTCCTAATCGATTCTTGACGTTAGATTCAATACGTTATTGTTTCTATATGCGTTCTCACTGATTGGATCGCCAATCAAATAGGATTCCGCACTATTTGGTTTGGTTTAGCACGTTAATCAGTTGGTGTTTAGTTCAAATACCATATCCTAACAAAAAAACATTAAGTTTTGATTAAGTTCAAAATTTAATATAGGTAAGTGCATTGGTTAATGCGGGTGAAGGTAACCCATGCTTAAAACCAATGCAGGTAGCTTTTGATTTTCAAGCAAAACTAATGCGGACAAAGATTGTACTCTACCGCATTAGTGTGTTAATAAGTATATGATCATATAAATGTGGAATTTGTTCTATCGCATTTGCTATAGTGAGTAAATACTGACAAAGTTGAATCAACTGCATTTGCTACAGTGAGCAAATGCTGACAAAATTTATTCTATCGCATTTGCTACAGTGAGCAAATACTGACAAAGTTGAATCAACCGAATTTGCTACAGTGAGCAAATGCTGACAAAGTTTGATGATCCGCATTTGCTACAGTGAGCAAGGCTGAACAAGTTTTGTCAACCATATTTGCTACAATGAACAAATGCTCATGAACTTCATTCTTCCACATTTACAACAGTAAACAAATGTGGATTGTCAAAGTTCTTTAAATTTTCACTTCCGCATTTACAACAGTAAACAAATGTGGATGGCCCAAAGACCTAAAATTTGCACTTCCGCATTTGCTACAGTGATTTTAAAATTTGACCGTATTTGATCTGGAACTTGTAAAATCTTGTAAAAGCCATTATTTGACTATCTAAAGGAATTTCAACGGGTCATTTAATACTTTCAAATTTGAGAGATTCCATAGTGAGACAAGTGAAAAAACACTATACATCCTCTTTGATCATCATAAACATCAACAACCAAAGATTTTCGTGTGTTCTACTCAACCTGTTCTTGTCGTCGATTCTAAATATAGTAGCATTGAAAGAAAGGTGAAATTTCCAAAAATCTTTCATGACCTAACTTTCAGACTATTGAACCAAAATTTTAAAAAAACAAATGATAATGAAGAACACCCAAAATCCGATTTATTCAAAGATATGTTATAAATTTTTGACATCAATGAACATGCAAACTAAGAGGAATTCTACCCATCATGAAAAACCTTCATAGTTGTGCTTATCATAAGAACAAAGTCTGATGAAAAATGAAAATATGGAACAAATTAATGAAATAACATCTAATAATGGTTTATTATTGTTCAACAACAAATTCACTATTTGATGTGACAACAACAAAACAATAACTTCAAACGTTCATCTTTGACCATTAAAATTCAAACTGATAAATTGTGCACATGCTTTCTCATTAAAAGTAACACATGTCTCTTATGCAGATTAAATGGCTAACCTTTAATGGAGCAAGCTCGATAATTTCAACGGTTATTTAGACCCTGATTTACCCGAGGCTGAGGGAATCAGAGACATAATCAGATTCATCTCTACAACAAGAGTGGCTTATGCTATCACTGTTAGATCTATCATGTATAAGAACCTCATAAGGTCATTTTGGAACTCTACTGAAGTGATTGAGGCTGATGGTGTTAGGTCTTTATTGGGAAGGATTGATGATGAGCATACACTAACCATTACTGAATAAACTGTGAGAAGATGTCTACAGTTTGGTAATGATGCAGATGCACCAATTGAGTTAGAAGATGATTACATTACTACCTTCTTTGCGGAGATTGGATATGAAGGATGTTTTGAAGCAAAATATATTGTGAAAGGGTTGGTAGACTTGCCTTGGAGGTTTCTGATCCATATCTGTCAGCATTGTTTGTCTAAAAGGAAAATAGAATGGAATGATATCCTAGTTACTATTTCATCAGCAATTTGTGCTCTATGCACAAATAGGCCATTCAATATGTCAGCTTATGTCTTTAGTGGCCTAGTATCAAACATACAAGAAAGAAGGAGATACAAATTCTTAATGTATCCAAGGTTCATCCGATGTCTCATAAATCAATCATTCCACAATCTAGCTGCTGAGGGACCAATTCTAGATATTTAACACTATGATGCTAAGTCGTATAGATATAGTGGAGCTCACTCACCTTTTCTACCTTGGATGCTTTAACAAATTAATCCTGATGAACAAGGTGAAGAAAAACATGCTCCTACAAATGAGCATATTGAAGAAAAACCTGTTAATATTCAAAACACTACTGATGAGGAAGTTGAAGACATTGATAGGCAAAGATCCGTATCACCCCAGGATGATGCAGGGAGTGATTCTTACACTAAACCTGAAATTCATGATTTTGCATCTCCCTTTGTACCTCTACTATCTCCATAAAGAACCCCACTACAAACACCTTACCCTTCACAAATTCCATCTCCAAAAGGAACCCCAACACCCCACAGCTCATAACAACAATCTCCACAAACACAACCCATTACTTCTCCATATCTATCTCCTATTCATCATTCACCTATCCAATCAGCCCAACCAACCCCAATTAATACTAAACCCATTGAGTTTGGTGACTCTGCCAGCTCCTCTGAAAGATCCAAATCTTCTTCTCAAAAGGATGATAATCCTAACAAAATGCCTATCAAGAAAGTTGTCTCTAAAGTTGCTCCTTCTAAGAGTTATGTTGAATCTGGTGTCAACAAACCAGATGAGAAAGATGAGATGATCTCTGAACTTCTATAGAAAATAGCAAAGATGGAAAGAATACTAAAAAAGAGATTAGGCATCATTCAAGACAGATTGGTGGAATAGGATGAGAAGGAAGCTGAGCTGAAATCACTAAGAGAAAAATATGATTCAGAGAAAAATATGATTCAGAGAAGAAAGAAAAAGATAAAAAGATTGACAAGTTAACAGCTACTCTTAAGCATTCAAGAGAAGAAATCAGTGGTCATGTTGACACTCTTACCATTCAAACCATTGCCATAGAAGAGCAAGAGGAAATAAATGAAGAACAAGCAGAGATTATAACTAATTTGCAAAACCAAATTGAAAGTCAAAACAAAAGAGTCTCTGAGCTTGAGATGCTAATTGAAATTAAGAGAAAAGTTGAGGCTGAAGCAAGTGAAAAATATGAGGAAAGATTTAGAGTGGATGAGATACAATCTTCTTCTAAAAGTGATAGAAAAGAAGAAGATACAATTAAGTCAAAGAATGAAAAGTCAAACCTAGAGATGGTGATCTATTCTAGAAAATCAGTTGTTACACATACTGAAGAGGATGAATATAGAAACATGATGAGTGACTTAGACAAGTTTTCATCTAAAGAATTCATAACTGATTATGAATTTTGGGATTTCATTGTTAACCAGAGGACTAACAATGAACCCATTGTGGTCATTCCTCATTCTCCAATTCTCTTGGAGAAGGATTTGAGTATGCAAATAGTACCTGTTGTGTCATTGTCTGCGGAGCAAAAAGATATGATCAGAAAGTTCTGTGAAAAAGAAATGGAAAAGGAAGAAGAAGCAGCTAATGATTATGAACAAGTACAAATTGGGTGAAGAAGATCTGCATTTCTTTCTAAAGTGCATCAAAATATTAAAGATGGCATATGATCAGATAAGTGCCAAGATGGAGAAAAGAAAGAAGAAAAAGACACCTCTACAGTTGGGCAACATTGTCAAACTAGAAGTTGATGTAGATGGTGTTCTTTTAATTCATGGGGATGGGCTATCAAAGTATCTATTTGGGAACCAGTTTCACTTAAAAAACTACCACTAGTAGCCATTCACAATATGAGCAAAATGAAGATCCATGTACTAAGCAGGGAAAATATACCAGAAGCTCAAGACTTTGTCAACATGATAAAGGCAATTTTGGATCCAAATCAAGCAGTACCTTTTACACCATCACAAGACCCAGCAGAATCATCACAATCTTAATCACTACCTAAACATTGAAGAACATAGGATGTATAATCCTTAGGGGGAGTATACATACCAATTCAATAGGTGAGTTGATGGTTGCTCTACTGGATTCTCACAAGTCCAAGAAGTAATGTGGATGAAGATCTTGCATATAATAAAAACCAAGAATGACTAACCGCATTTGTACATGCGGTAGTCATACAACAAATACGGACAAGTATTTGTTCTTCCGCATTAACAAATGCGGATAGCTTAGAAGAAATACGGACAAGAGTTGTTCATCTGCATTTGGCAAATGCGGATGACAAGTCAAAAGCGCAGAAGTATTTGTTCATCCATATTAACTAAAGCGGATGACCAACATACTAATGCGGAAGATCAAGTAGAGAAATGTTGATCAAGTCAACTCATCCGCATTTGCCAATGCGGATGAATCAACATAAATGCGGCTGAAGACTTAGACTAGTTCTGTTTAGATCAGGGGTAGTTTAGTCATTTTGTAAAAAGGCATCTTGTATGCCTATAAATAGAGGCGACAACCTCGTACATGACATGATGGTTTATAGAAAATAAGAATATCTTTTGTCTTTTATTTGCTAGGTGCATTATTACTGTTCTTGCAAAAACCCTAGCATTTATTGTAATCATTCACCTTCATCAATATATACATAAGCATTTATGAGTATATTCTTGCCTTAAATGTTTATTGATTATTTGTTTCCGCCATTCAATCTTTGACTTGATTACCATATTTGATCCTAAGTAAGAATCTCAATCTCACTAACCCAGTCACCATGTGATGTTCTCTCCTTTTGTGCTCTTATGATGGTTAGTTTCAGCTGCCATATGTTGTTTCTAGTCTTTGAAGTCCCATCCTATCTGGGCTCAGGGTGTGAAAGATTGGTATTAAAGCCAAAGTTTGTAGATAAGTCGAGAATACCATAGTTGGCCTTAGGCTATAACCCTGACACCTTAGGATTGTCCTTATGGGAAAGTTTTGGGATGATCTAGTTGGGTAAAATGATGGTTACACTTGATCAACATAAACATGAATTTGTCAGACGTGTAAGTTCTAGCATGGACCATTAGGTAATGATTGGTCCTTTTCCATTTGAGACTTATGATTTTTGAAATTATCTTTGAGTGGTATAAAGGTTTTTCCTAAAGTAAACTACTTTACCTGTTATTATTTGAAAAGACTGTTGATTTCTGATACCACTGATTGCTAATACCTCTGATCATTGATAGTATTGGGATATTTGACACTATTTCAATAACTATTACTATAAGTACTATTATTCTTACCATTATGAGCTATAAGAAACCAAATTCTCATGATATTTCTTACATGACATCAAAGCTATGGTCAACAAAGGGAAGGCACTTGCGTACCTAACTGACGGTACTTCACCAGTTGGGAATGACAAGAAGGCGATTTTGTGAATGGAGTATGAAGCATAACTGAGGAGATGCGGATATTTGGGCTGAATATCCGTTACATCTGACGACATTGAGCCATCAGAGGACTCTTCCTCGAGATCCCCCTCCAAGAGCCGAACACGCTCCCATTCACTGCATGTTGCAGCTCCTACCCACTCACCTATCCCACCTATTGAAGATAGGGGTGAACATGTTATCACCCTTCCTTGAAAAAGTAATAAGCTAGGACCCTCAGTGTCTTTTAGGATGCCACCTCCTCCTCCACCACCTGCTAGGATTCCGACACCTATGCCAGTCATGTTTTACCCGCTCTGACACCACCCATGTGATGAGTACTGGATGTCACCGAGGCACATCATGTATGATGGCCCAAGTGTATTAGTTGGTGACTCGTTGTAAGAGCGTTTAAGGGAGATTTGTCACTTATAACACAAAACGCAATGAGGAGAGATTGATTTAGAACACTTAACAGATTAAATAGGGAACTAGTAACTAGTTACAATGATACTAAGAAACACAAGTAAATAAGAGATAGAAAAGAACAGAATAATATAAGTGTTTGGTATTCAAGAATGTTATATATTTCTCTCTAGTTCTTTACAAGTGTTACAAAGCATACATTAAAATACAAAGTACCAGAGATACTTTATACTACATCCTACAGTTGGCCATAATTTGAAGGCCAGCTGGATACATGATCTAGACAACAACAAAATCAATGTAGAGTCAAAAGGCAGATTATCTTTTGACTAGTGACTATGACATGCCATAGCTCACATCCTAATATATTACAAAAAGGATAAAAGTACATAAATTAGAAAGAAATAGACTCAAGACCTCAATGTATAGTTTACCAAACCCATGGACCTTTTCACCAACTTGTGAAAGTTGGTGAGTCAAATAGACTTGCTGCGGAAAGGTGGTCCAGCTTTATGGTACGAGGTACATCAGATAAAGCATGTACTCAAAAATCTTCAAAAGAAATCTTTCTTCATAAACCGGCTTCGGAAGACTTTGTCTCTGAAGCTTCGGAAGACTTGATATTTGGCTTCGGAATATATTGGTCTTGGCTTCGGAAGTTTTCACACATAGAATGTTTTCTAATGCAGAATGTGAAACTTCCGAAGCATTCTACTTTAGCACTATGTGCATGCATGCAGGATAGACTATTTGGATGTTTTGGGTTGCATCAGCCTTATATGAAACCCCAAAAACTCCCCCTAGGATGATACTACAAAAACACTTGAAGTCTTCAGATATAGATAGTTTTCATTATGATGATAACCATGCCTTTCTTCATAAGATGGTGAGGATCATTCAGACTAGCAAAATGTCTTCTCATCTTAAAGAGAAATTGCAAAGGTAAATTGAACATGTCTTGCATTGTGTAAACATCTTCAACACCTTGATCTATGATGACATGCCATCTTTCTAGATTTGTAGAGTATGTCCAAGACAAGATGGGTCTTCATGATACAAGAGGAGCTACTTGGATTGGAGTTGGTTGAGCTACCTCTTGTTGCACATCCTTTGGATGTTTTGACTCATCCTTAGGTTTTGAGATGGATGCCTCTTTCTTCTTTTTCTTCTTTGACTTTGGTTTAGAAGCCATCGTTTTTCCCATCTTTGAATTTTTTAACTGAGAAGACTGGCTTGCAACACCTTGTTGATCATCTTTGTCTTGCTCAGTTGGGTTTTCATCTCTAACAGGTTCAAATTGAGAGGCGATAGAACTCGGTTGTGGATCAGAAAATGAAGTTTGATGAGAATCAGCGGGAGGTCCGGGTTGTGTTGTCTCAAAAGATTCAACCTTACCCTACACTTCTTGAGGGACCTGACATGGTGGGAGTGTAAGTTAACAAGTTCTCCTCTTTTGATCTTTTGCTTGATCACACTAATGTGCTCATCCATGGTATATAGAGACATGGGCCCAAGTCTCCTTTCGAAGAATCCATACAGCTTTAAGAAGCTCATCATCCTCTGTCTATCAGCAGACTTCTTCATGCTCTTTTGGATGATGGCTCTTTCCTTTGAAGCTTCTTCTCTCATCTTTCTCTTTGTTGTATTTCTCTCTTTGAGTACTTCAACTTCAAGTTATTTGAGATACTCAAACTCTATGTACGCAAAGGACAAGGGAAGAAGTGCATCTACCTGATATAGGCATGTGGCAGTCAAGTTGTTGATCATATTGATCCTATCAATTTCTTTGTCTACCTGAGGTTCTTGTGGAGCCATAACCCTTTGTTCAGGACTTTCTTGAAGTGGTGAATGGGTAGAAACATGTTTGTAGAGCCTCTTTAGTCTCCTTTCTTCCTTTATTTGAAAAAGCAATATTGCATCCTCTGCCTCCTTCCTTTCTCTTGACATTTCCATGTCAGCTAGTTCATTTAGTTCCTCTAAGGGGAGGGAGATGATATTATCAATATCATAGTTCCTGGTATGTAAGTAGACAATCCTGACTTCCCTTAACTCATCATTATGAGTGTTTGGTCAGGGAGCAGCCCAATTGTAGCTTTCGGGAATCCAATAGACCCAGCTGATGAACTTTCTCCCCTTAGCTTCCTTTTCCACTCTCTCTCTCTCTCCTCCTCATTCTCCTCTGGAGTCATTTTCCTTTTCCCTTTATCACTCACAGACCTTTGTGACTCAGGGTGGAGAGAACTTTGGCCTTCATTGCTTGGTGTAGCATCCAAGCTCTGTCCAGAGAGGTTGAGATGCACCATTACCATCAGGTGTCTCATAAAGGGAATGGACTTCTAAAGTAGTTGTAGGTGTGACAGGGCTCTCAGGTTCAATCACTGGACCTCCAGTCAAGGTTTTCCCTTTGAAGCTAATCTCAGGGTCTACCTCAACATCCAGTTGACCAATGACATTACCTGATTGCCTCTGTCTCCTTCTAAGTCTGAACTCTTTACTAATTCTGTCTTGAATCCTTTGAGCCAACTTGTCAACTTGTCTAGATTGGCTTGGATTGACAAGTGGCATGTTGACAAGGTGAAGACATTCATAGTAGTTCAAGGTCTGAAAACAGAAGACTTCTTGTCGTCCTTGAACTTTGAAGAATGAGGGCTCTTCTGTTGGCATCTTACATCCACCCTATGATGTAATTGAAAGTTCCTTGTGGTGGAGATGACATAACCCTTGGAATGCCTTCCTCAAAAAGACTCTGAATAAAGGAGTCTATAGAATCCACATCAACATGAACTTGAGGATGTTGATGAGTATGGACAATTGTAAGTGAAGATGGTGAGTCTTCAAAGTCCATGCAATATGTATAACTCCCAGGTTCTGTAATTGTAATGACTTTCTCCCCCTTTTTGGTAGCATCACCCTTTTGCATAGGTGAGCTAGAAGATAAGTCAATCACATTCACAGGTTCTTGTGTTCCTCGTTGAGCTCTTCTTAAAGGTCTCCCAGCTAGTTTCTCCTTGAGATAAGAAATATCAAGTTGCTGATCACTGACCTTGTTGTGTAATGTAGTCACCTAAGATTACAAGTGACTAACTTTAAAGACTAGATAGGTGAATGTTGTTGATAGTTTTTGCACCTTTTATTGGACCTTGAAAGGATCATACATGCCAATTCAAGTGGTGGATTGATGGTTGTTCTGTTGGAAATCCCACAAATCATAAAACAAATGCTGACAAGTATTTGTTCTTATGTATTAACAAATGCGGATAACCAGAAACAAATGCTGACAAGTATTTGTACATCCGCATTAAATAATGCGGATTCATGGAAACAAATACGCATATGTGTTTGTTCATCCACATTTGTTAATGTTGATGACCAAACACTCATTCTGAAGATAAAGAAAAAATGCGAATCAAGATTAACACATCTGCATTAGTCAATGCGGATGAACAAAATAAATGTTGATGAAGACTTTGACTAGTTCTCTGATATACAGGTTAGGGGTAGTTTAGTCATTTTGTAAAAGGCAACTTGTCAGCCTATAAATAGAATAGAAATCCTCGTATGTGAGGTGACTGTTGATAGACATTCTAGACAATTATAATCTTCTGTTTACAAGGTGTCTTGTTATTGTTTAATACTCTTACCATAAGCATTCATTGTAACCGATTACATTCATTAATACAAACACCATTTATGAGTATTTCTTGCATTCAATGTTCCTTGATTGTTTGATTCCGCTTTACAATCGTTGACTCAATCATCATATTCGGTCCTAGTTAATTTAAATCAACGGAGAATATCATTCTCAAACCTAGTCAATTGGTATAAGAGCTTTGGCTCTCGGTTCTTTTTTAGATCTGCCTAGATCTTAGCAGAACTCGATTGATTTGGTGATTGAGTTACTAGTAGAGTGTCCAACTAACTCTACTTAGTAAACTATAGAAATCTCTTCAATAGTCACTGTTCATTTGTACTCATCTTCAAGAACAAACCCGTGAACAGTTGTTACAACAGAAACATATAAACATCAACAGATCTGGTTATACCTAAGCCTGTTTGGACCATTTGGACTAAGTTGAACAATCAAACTAATCATTATTCAACAAGGTTAAAACAACAAGTTATTAAAAATGGATTCACATAGTTTCTCTGAACTTGGTCATAATCCAAAACCACCCATGCTTAAACAAAAATCTGAGTTTAAGCGTTGGAAAATTAGATTTATGAACAATATTACTGGTGTAGATCTGGACTACTGGATCTCAATATGCAAAGGCCCTCATATTCCAGTGACTCTTTTTGTTGGTCAAGCTACATTATACAAAACCTCAAGAATTCCTATTGAGGATCTCACACTTGATGATGATAATTACAAAAAAAAAAATAGTTGACCTCAAAGCTTATTCTATGCTCACTCAAGCACTAAAAATGGATGCGCTAAAAAGATTAGAAAAGTATGGAACTGCTAAAGCTGTTTGGGATGCACTGCTGATAATGTGTGAAGGCAGTAGTGAAGTTGCTGAAATTAATAAGGACAAGCATGTTAATCAATATGAAACCTTTCATCACCCCAAAGGGGAGTCAATCTCTAAACAACTGCATAAATTTGTGCAGCTGGTGAATGATTAGAGATCACTGGGGTAAGATACAAAGTCAAAGAACTGAACAAGAAGATGCTTCACAGTCTTCCAGAAAGTTGGAAGCAAAATGTTACAATGCTGAAAAACACTCGATCTAGAGAGTACCACCTTTCACATCATGATTTCCAAGATTGAAGCTCTTGAACTTGATGAGAGAAACAAAAATCTTAGTGGACCTAGAGTTAGTGAAGCTTATAATTTCCAACAGACACCCACTTTGTAGAAAATGCATTCATCACTGAGGGTGATGATTTCCTTTCCACAAGAGATCAAGTAAAGACAACCAGTTTCATTGCAGCTCCACCAACTAAGAAGCCTTCAACACTGTCACAACCAATAAGGTTCTCTCCAACTCCCTCAACTACTCCTGAAGACCCAAGATTAGAAGAGCAAAAGGCAACATACAATGCCTTTGTTGCTAGCTTTGAAGCTTACTTGGGAGGCAGACTCACTTCTGCTCATCTGATCTTGGAGGACTTGGAAGAAATGGATCCAGATGATGTAGAAGAAATGGATTTGCAGTGGCAAATGGCTTTGATTGCAATGAGAGCCAAGAAGTTTTTCAGAAAAGGAATAAAGATTAACCTTAATGAAAACATCAAACTTGGAAATGAGAAATCCATGGTAAAGTGTTTCAACTGTGGCATGGCTGGCCACTTCTCCAGAGAATGTAATGCTCCCAGAAGAAACAACAATAATTTCCAATAGAATTTTCAAGGTCAGTCATCTCCACAACCAAGCACAAGCTTCCACTACAACAATCAACATCAACAGTATAATCATCAATAACAACAACATCTCCACAACCAAGCACAAGCTTCTACTACAACAATCAACAACAATAATATAATCATCAATAACATCAACCTTAACAGAATCAGCCACAACAGACTATGCAAGCTCATGAAAGCACTCAGTCATCTTCAAATGCTCTTGTTACGAGACAAGATGGAGTATATGATTGGAGTCTGTATGCAGAGGAAGTGTAGCCTCAATTTCAGAATCATGCACTCATGGCTCACATCAATGATGGTCCATCTCATATGCCATTTGAGGTAAAATCTAACCTTTGTAGTGATAAATTCATACTAAACTGCAAGGTTATCAAGAGCACAATCATAAATTGGTTGATAAAATAAAAGAAGAAAAGGTCAACTCAGAGATGCTTAAGAGATAAATTAAAGGATTTGAAATTAAAATTAAATCTCTCATCTCTGATATTGAAAAATTACATGGTGAGAAGTACACTCTTGCAGCTAAGAATGAGCAACTAACTAAAAGGTTAGCTCAATCAAAAGCTTATCAAACATTTATTGAAATGAAACTTGAAATGTTTCAATCGTCTTCAGTCAAGCTGCAAGAGATGCTAGACTCACAAAAGGATCCCAAGGATATGTCTGGGATTCGGTATAACTCTTATTCTCCACCCTACAATGACATCTACATGTTATGCCTGAATTCGTCACACTCAAAGAGCAGATTGAACCTAATACTATTAAACAAAAAAAACAATAGTAAAATAAATCACAAATCATCAAAACAAACCAAATGTTTACACTGAAACAAATGAGGAGAAAATTAAACTAGGTCATCCAATTAAAATCAAGGAGTGTTCAGACAAGACAGTGAATGTCATTAAACCATCAAGCCCAATCAAGACCATTGTCCCCTTTGTAAAATTTATACCTGCAATTTCAAAAGGAAAGAAGAATGTAGTGACTTCAGTGAAACCTTTTGCTGAAAGTAGTTCTGATTTTGAGATTAAATCTCCAAAAAAATTAAGCAAATCAGACAAGGTTTGACAACCAAAGAAAAACAAGAGTTCACTGATTTCAAAAAATAAAATTCAGTCAGACCCCCAATCATCAATATCAAAAAAAGGAGTACGTTTTGATAGCTGCAATAAGGAGTATGTTAATCAGTTTGAGAAAGAAGTCAAGAAAAGGTTGACGAAACAAAAATAGTGTAAAACAGTCAACAAAGGTAGTGTTGTGAAGCAAACTACTAAAAAGGTTGATTTTGCTTCTTCCCTTAAACCAAATATTGTGACTCGGTTGAGAACGGGTAAATCAACTGAGTCAACAAAAGCAAAATCAGATTCAAGAAACAAACATATGTATTATGACATATGTGAAATGTCTAATAACAAAACAAAAGAGTGCTTTTCCAATCAATACTTCTCTATTTGTGACATGAACGATCATTCCACCACAAGCTTATATTTGAATAAATATTGTTCAGTGTGTGATATGAACAATCACAATACATCTGATTGTTACTTCAAGCAAATGGGTTGAGAATTCCCCAAAACAAGCCTATCTCATCAACATTATCTATGAAACCCACAGTTAGAAGTCATTTTCATAATAATCAATCTAGGACATCTAGATCAGATAATGACATGAGTAACATAAAAGAGTTGAGGAAGAGTCCAAGAAACAAATATCACAACATCAAGCAAACATATGATCTTCCAAAACCAAAAATAATGTTTGATAATAAAAAACGGGCTAGATTTCTTCAAATAAATAAGGACCAAAGGTTTCATTATTCCTTTTACTCTTCAGTTGATATTGATGAGATTAAACAATAAAAATATCACTAGAAATCTCCAAAATAACCTCTTTCTAAATCACAGTGTATAGGAAAGTACCAAGAGGTCACCATTATGGATAGGATCGGGAAACCCAAGACCATTATCGCTTGGGTTCCATATTCTAATTAGTTCTTTTATGCTTGCAGGGTCATCCATATAGGTCCAGTAGCTTATGGTACGTGGACAGTGGATGCTCCCGACACATGACTGGAGATCGTTCCCTCCTTCATGACTTCAAGCATATACAAGGAACTACTGTGGCATTCGGAGGAGATTCACAAGGTGGAAGAATTACAGGTGAAGGATCTGTGAGAAATGGGATTCTACGCTCTGATAGAGTGAACTACTATAAACAACTGAATTTCAATCTTCTAAGCGTGCCTTATATCTGTGACAAGAAATATTTAACTCGCTTTACTAACACTCATTGCTACATTCTGAATCCAGGATTTCAGATTCCTGAAGAATGGGTTGTCCTAAAGACTCTAAGGAAGAATAACACCTATGTCTTAAACTTGAATTCCACTACACCAAAAGAAGAAACATGTCTTCTGTCAAAAGCATCAATTGATGAGTCTTAGCTTTGGCACAGATGCTTGGGGCACACAAACTTTAAAAACATGAATAGATTGGTCAAAGAAAACCATGTCATTGGTATTCCCCAAAAAGAATTTTATTTTGTTGATCACTATTCAGCATGCCTCAAAGGGAAACAACAAAATCATTCCATAAACCAAAGCTTGTGAACACAAACAATACTCCATTGAAGCTACTTCATATGGATCTATTTGGACCAACTCATGTCAAGAGTATTGGAAAGAAACACTATTGTTTAGTGATCACTGATGACTTTTCAAGATTTACATGGGTTTTCTTCTTACTTCATAAAAATGATGCATCCCAAATAATTTAAGACTTTATCCCAAAAATTGAAAAGCAACTTGATCATAAGTTCGAAACAATAAGAAATGATAATAGAACCGAGTTTTAAAATGAAGACATGAGTTCCTTTTGTGCAACCAAAGCCATTGCCCATCAATTCAGTGCAGCTAAAACTCCTCAACAAAATGGGATAGCTGAAAGGAGAAATAGAACATTGATTGAAGCAGCAAGAACTATGATAGTTGATGCTAAACTGCCAATTACCTTCTGGCTAGAGGAAGTTAACACATCATGGTTTGTGCAAAACAGGATTCTGATTATAAAAGAAAACAACATGACTCCATATGAACTATTGTTTCACATAAAACCATTTATTGGATTTCTCAAGTCTTTTGGGAGTCCTGTCTTAATATTAAACACCTGAAACTATTTGGGAAAATTTTCATCTAAGTTTGATGAAGGATTATTTGTAGGTTATTCTTCTATGTCAAAGGCTTACAGAGTGTTTAATCCTAGATTAAACGTTATTGTGAATCAACAAATGTTCAATTCAAGGAACATTCATTTCCCAAATCTACAAATGGTACCGATTGGTTGTTTGATATTAACTCATTTACAAAATCATTTGATCAATTTTATTTGTATGATGTAGGAAATACATCTTCAGCTCAACGTCATTCAGGTGTAGAAAGAAGAAATGACTTTCCAATGGTTCCTCCAACCTCTTCTGAACAATTGAATGAAGATGTTCCACTTCAAGCAGATCATATCAGACAACCATCTCAAAATCAAAGTGTTTCAACTGAAGTTGATCCCAGCTTGTTACCATCGTATTCAGAAGACCGATCAAGTGAGATCAGAAATCAAAAGCAAGCTACTCCTCCAGTTGAAACAAAAACAACATCACATGATGGAAGTAATTAAAGTGTTGCTAATGTTGAAGCTGTCAAGGAAACAGAATCTGATGATATTTTTATAATTCTCCAACAGTACAATATGAAGGTTCCTCTCACCATAATGAGCTGAATGCCTTTGATCTTGATGTAACAATTGTTGGTGACTCAATTCCAACCACCAGAATACACAAGAACCATCCGGTAGAAAGCATTATTGGTGAAATCAACGAAAGGGTGACAAGAAGCAAATTGAGTATTGCAAACATTTGTTTGTTCTCATGCTTTATATGTCAAACAATACCCAAAAAATCAAAGAGGCTCTTCAAGACAATAGTTGGATTGAAGCAATGTACGAAGAATTACTGCAGTTCAAGAAGCAAGAAGTATGGCAACTAGTAGATCTTCCCGAGGGACAATATCCTATCAGTACCAGATGGTTGTAGATAAACAAAATTGATGATAGAGAAATTGTCATCAAAAACAAAAGCAAGACTGGTAGCACAGGGATATACTTAAGAAGAAGCAATTGACTATGACGAAGTGTTTTTCCCTGTTGCCATATTAGAAGCAATAAGAATCTTTCTTGCATACTCACCATCCATGAAGTTCACTGTTTATCAAATGGATGTAAAGTGTGCTTTCTTATATGGAAACATTGCTGATGAAGTCTATGTGAGTCAATCACTTGGCTTTGAAGATCCTAAATTTCCTCACAGGGTTTATAAGCTTGACAAAGCCTTGTATGGTCTTCACCAAGCCCCAAGAAAGTGCTACGAGACTCTATCATCTTTCCTTCTTGAAAATGGGTATGAAAGAGGAAATATTTATCAGACTTTCTTCAAAAAAAGAAAAGGTAAACACATGTTGATGGTCTAGATCTACGTGGATGATAATATTTTTGGCTTAACAAACAAGCTACTCTATAATGGTTTTGAAGATCTCATGCATTCAACATTCCAGATCAGTGCTATGGGAGAACTCACATTCTTTCTAGGAGTGTAAGTCCAATAGATGGCAGATGGAATCTTCATTAATCAATCGAAATACGTGGAAACAATGTTGGAGAAATTCCACTTTTCTGACTGTCAGTCCATCGAAACACCTGTTGACACTATTCTGAATATAGGACCTGATCTAGAAGGCAAATCAATGGTTTGGACTCACTATCGATCTATGATCGGTTCACTTTTGAATCTAACAATCGGTAGGCCCAACTTCGACTACAACTGTGACAACTTGTTTCTAGCAGGTAGACGACCTTGGTCGTCCTTTCCTCGCTCGTTTACTTCTGCGATTTTAGGGTTTCGGGTGTTCGGGTCCAACCCGAGCACATGAGGTCGCGTGGGCTTGTGTGTCGAGTTTCTGAGTGTGCTTCTTGCTTAGACATGT
>BJCM01085219.1:0-10262 GCA_018326385.1 Flaveria bidentis
CTTAACTGTGGAGTTCTCCTCTCATCCATAGCCAATACGCCCAAAACGCGTTGTTGATGTTTCGAGGCCATACATTCCTTATGAACTAGGAATCTCTCCTGTCCACGGCCGATGTGGGATTTGTGTAGGGTGTCACAAGCACCCCCTGTTTGGACTCATCGTCCTCGATGAACCCAAGAAGTCACCATCCTTGATGAGGTATGTCCCACACCCCAAACGGCACAGGAGTTTCTCTGATACCATTCTGTAACACCCGACCCCTCGCATCAACAATATTGTCCGCTTAGCCCACGACGAGCTCACGGATTTGCTTTTTGTTGCCCAGGTGAAAACTTCCCAGGGAGGTCATCCATCCCTGGATTGCTCCTACCTGAGCACGCTTAACTATGGAGTTCTCCTCTCATCCACAATCAATACGCCCAAAACACGTTGTTGATGTTAGAGGCCATACATTTTTTATGAACCAGGAATCTCTCCTATCCACGGCCGATGTGGGATTTGTGTAGGGTGTCACATTTGATAATGAATACATAGAGAAAGTCATTCTTCTGATGGGGTATGATGGTGAATTCGGGTAGGGAGAAATCAAGAAAGGAAGACTCTGTAAGCCATACAGATTTCTCTGCCACACTTATCTTAAGTGCATCTCAAACAGGAAATCTGGACTTGTCAAATTTTCAAGTCATATCTCTTCAGGCATTATTGGTGTCTTTGAGGGAAGAACCTACAATTACTCAAAGTACATCTTCAAATGCTTATGTGATCAGATCAAAGTAGAGAAGGCTAACAATATGTATATGTTTCCATGGTTTCTGCAACTGATCATCAATGGTGATCTGCCTGGGACTGGTATAGATGGTGATGTGTTTGTTCAAGCACACCAAGGTAGAGCTATTCTAAATAAAATATCCGGGAAGTATGAAGGATGAGACATGCCCATGTTTGCTCATGTGATAGATGCTAATGCAAATATTCCCCAAGAGTTTGTGTGGGAAGATCAACAGAAGGACTCTTCGACCAACTATGTTCATGCCACACCCTTACCAATTCTATTACCCATTCAGCAACAACATCAATCTCTATAACCCCTTTCTCCTACAAGTCAAAATCCTCAACCCATCTCACCCACTCACTCTATTCACTCTCAACAATCTCCCTCAACCAGTCAAAACACTCTATCTCAAGCCAGTACTATTCAAACTGACTCTCCTGTCCATTCAAATGATACTGAACCAGTTTCTCCAGTCATTGTCAATCAATAGCAACAACAACCACAACATGATGAGAATGATGAATCAAAAGATGAATGCTTTAGTTTAGCAAGTGTGGCTCATACTAAAGATCATAAAGATGAAATTACTGATCAACAAGAAGAAGAAGATAAGTATGAGCAAGTGATTGCCTACGATGAAGATGAAATTAGTGATGTTGATATCCCAGTAAGCAAATCCTATCTAGTGGCTGAATACAACAAGCTTGTGATAAAGTCTAACTGCAGAAAGAAAAGAATTCAAGAGCTAAAATAATTGTAAAAGAAAAGGATGTTCAGCTGATGCAACAAAAAGCAATCATCACAAGATTAAGAGAAGATGCTCAATGCAATAATGAAGTCATTGATGCACTGCTGAATCTTGTTGAAGAACAAACGGAATCTATTGCTAATCAATAGGTTGAAATAGAAAAGCTTGTGTTGGAGAGAAACCAAGCTAACAAGACTATTGACGAACAACATGTTGAGATACAAAGAAAGAATGAAGAGGTTGAGGAGGTGAAGATGAAAATAAGTGTCCTAGAATCTAAGTTTGTCACTACATCAGTACAACCGAAAGAACCTGCAACATCTTCCAAGCCTCTGATTCTCTACTCAAGGAAGAGGAAATATTTGGGTTTGACAAAGAAACAAACAATCAATATTGAAGAGTCACCCAAAAGGTCAAGGAATACATCTTCACAGCCCACTCCTTCAATGAATGTATCAACATCAAAGCAAGTTAATCACGATGAAGCTGAGAGTGATGTTGAGTGGAAAGAGTTGACTTAAGAAGAAACCAACAAAGATAAAGAAGAATCAACTGCTGATGTTCTTCTAACAACAAAAGACATTATGGAAGAGAGGCCTAAGTCAACTATGTTTATGACCCTAATCAACCATGGATTTCATTATGACATGGTTGAAAGGATGAATATGAATGAGATAAAGAACATACTGAAAGAAATTGAGCTTGCGAGATTTATGATTCCTAATTGTGATTATGAGGCATTCATAACATTTCAATCCATCCAGAAAATAAAGAAAGACCTAGGCCACTGTGACACTGTAAAACTCAGCAAATACAATATGGTCTGTTGGCTACGGTCACAACTACAAGGCACATGAGCTCAAAGAGAGAAATATTGGTGAGCTAAGAAGAACGATGGAACATGTTATGTCTATTAAGCTTGACTCATGAGTAAGGTTCAGAACTGAAGCTCCAAATCCAACCTATGAGCACCAAAGCAAACTTTCTGCTGATCCTGTAACTATTGATTCCAAAGATCAGCACAAAGGCAAAGACAAACTGATCAGAGAACCAAGAGTAGCCATACCTAGCAAAGTATGGCCATTGGGGACAACTGTTAGAGAAATCACTGAATAGAAATCAACTCAGATAGAGCTATATGATCACATCACAACTCCTAGTTTTGTGGAAGAAAACATGATTATGGCCTGGAAATATGATCAAACTGGGATTATGCAATTATCAAAAGAACCTCCGGAAGAATTCAGTATTTCCACGATACAGAAGCATTACTGAGGCTTCGTTAGAGAGACATCAAGGATCTGCAAAGTCTAATAATGTCTAACTATCCAATTCAATCAAAGGGAAGACATTTCTCTGTATTGGTAGGAAAATTAAAGACAAAATTCATAGATGATGTGCTCAAGGAAGCTAAGAGAGACGATGATGATCATAGAAAGAGAATTCAAAGAATCAAAAGAACAACAAAACCCTCTTCATTTGTTGATGAGGAAATGTTGAAAAGGGTTGGATATAGCCATGGAATTACAACATCTATCAAAAGCTTCAAGGGAAATCAATACATATCTCCCATAACAGAATGGGGCTATGTTGAGAAAACAAGAGAGTTGGTGCTACTGAGGAATGCTGAAGGAAAGAAGGCTAAGAAGATTTGAATTTTTAACCCAGTAGAGATCAAACTGCTCCACCCTAGTTATACTTCATACCTTCATGACAAATTCTTTACAAAGCTAACTAATGAAAGGGCTCAGATGACTTATGTCTATATGTGCACATGATTCAAGTTATGGATAAGCTAAATGCCAAAGCATACAAGAGAAGAAGGTATAATGTTGGGATGGTGAAAGGAGCTAACATTGAAGATGTTTCAGAACTGAGAATCTCGGAAGAAGATGAGCGAGATGAGCTGGAAATAGTCAATAACCAATGTGTGGTGGAAACTTTGACTACAGAAGAATACATTTTGGGATTGAGCTTTGACACTCTTAAAAGATATGTAGAATGGACATCAAATACAAGTATGATGATCAAAAGGATGCAGTATCTTACTTCAACAAAAGTATGGTGTCAAGATTGAAAGAACTTTCACTTTTGAAGAGCTGATTACAAGTGTCTAAGCCTAAGGGGGAGTATTGTTAGGTCTAGGATAAGTAGATCTAGTCCATTTTGTATAGGCTTAGTACATGAATTAATATCTGTAGTGAATGGTTGTAAATCATTATTGTGTATGCATTAAATGTATAGGTTAACCCATATATATGTGTGTTGATTTATGTATGCTTGTAGGTACAAACATTATACTTAGTCAATTTCTGAAATTGACTAAGTGTAAGAAACATCTACGGATGTACATTTTGTTCTTCCGTGGATATACTTCTTACAGTTAACAAACATCCCAAGATCATTTGCGGATGAACCATCAACTGGAGTGAACTGAGAATTCCAAGTGAAGATTCCTGTGGAAGAACCAGTTTGCTTCGGAAGAACAAGATTCCTGCAGAAGAACAATTGCTTCGGAAGAACAATCAACTACAAAAGACAATACTCCTGTGGAGTCCAAACACTTGTATTCAAAGGATACAAGTGTTACAAGTTAACAAGTCAACAAGTTAGTTATGCGAATCCCAAGAAAACCTGAGATTCCTTAACAGAAACAATTCAAATCCTAAGAGATCCAGTGTTTCCTTAACAGAAACATCGTTGTCTATATATATGGATCCTAGGTTTCGAATCAAGTGATGGCAACAGCAATACGACGATTCCACGATAGAAAAATATCACACAACCAAACCCTAGCAACCATCACATCATTCAACACAATTTTCAATATCATTCATTAGTTATTTGTAATCATTAACTTGTTTTAATGAAATACAGTTGATTTAAATAGATCACTAGTTATGTTTCCTCAATCGTGTTCTTGAATATTTATTGATATTAAAAATTTAATTGGAACAATTAAACCAAGACCACGTTGATTCCGCAAATGTTGACTTGACATCAACTAATGCTAATAATTCCAGATTGCGATCCTTGGATTCACATAAACAAAATCTAAACTTAAGTGAGTCCAACCTATACATGATCTTCAATAGTCCCCCTAGGATGAACCTCACTGTCTTCATCAGTCTTGATTTGTCTTATCGACTCCAATCTCTACAGCTGCCTTTTATGATTCTTTTCCAGTTCCTGTAGAATCATCTTTCAAAGCTTCAGCCACTAATTCTCCCTGGTCAACTCCTACATCATCAGCTTCTTCTGCACGTGCACTAGCTTCAGAAAATTTCTTTTTGAGATCCTGCACATCCATATCCAACTCATCTTGTACTCTTATCTTCTCAGTTAACTCCTTCACTTCAGCTCTCACTCCCCACACCTTATTGGCACATTCATAAACAAACTACCTACTTTTCTCATCTCCTCTCCAGCTCCTGCTTCATTGTGATTCTCACAAAGTTCTAGCAGGTCCTCATTAGAAAAGGTGAATAACTCAATTAGATCAAACAATCTATACTCAATCCTATTCTTCACCCTAATCACTGCCTCTCCAGTATTGTTGTCATAGAACCATTTCTCAAAGCTTTGTAGTCATTGTGGGATGAGATCTAACAATCTTACCTTGTTCACAGTTCTTAGGGGTTTCACCTTTAACATACTCTTCCCTTTACCTATCTCCCAGACTTTATCTTTCTTCGACCTTTTACGTTCAGCCTTCATGAAACTAAACGACTCAAAATTTTCATTCAATCTGTTCTTTATTTCTTTCTCCAGCAACATAGGTCTTTCACTGAGATCAACTTCTAGTAAAGGCAACACCGCCAACCATCTTAGATCCCATTTTGGCAACGTCTTGAATGCCTTCCTCTTATGCATGTATGTAATTCCTCCCCCTCTCCTTTTGATCATAAACTTCTTGAGGCCATTATGATACTTCTAGCTGATAATTTTATATGAACCCCTTTCTAACTCAACCCTTGAATATTTTGAAAAAGGGGAGTTAGCTCTTCAATCTCCTTCTCCTTCACAAACCAATCATCCTTCGACAATTCAAACACATCTTTCTCATCATCTCACTTCTTGACTAGATAGGTTAGTGGTCTTTCATCCACTTCATAATATTCAGGTTTTGAGTTATAATCAACTAACTACTCATCATCTTCCTCCTCATCCACCAATCCCTTCTCCATAGTCTTCTCAACCCCTTCAGTTTGTTTTGGGAATATCTCTTCTCCTCCAAAATCATTGATGTTCATCCCTATACAAACAAAACCAGCTTAATACGCCTGCTCCACATTCTCTACATTCACGTTCCATCCTACCTTATTCTCTTTCTTAACCTCCTGCCTCACACCAAAGCCCCCTGCCTCCTCAGTCGCAGCACTAGACAACCCCTCTCCTACACAAGAAGATGTACCCACATTTAGAAATGGGTATTTGGAGGTGTCAATCAAATCATCTAACTCAGGTTGAGTTAGCTAATTGGGCTGGCCGACAACTATCTTAAGTTCATTCACTCTAGTCAGCAGTATTTTTTTTAAATCTTTGCTGATCCATCATCATTCTTGTCTTCCCTTCAATCATCTCATCCTTCTGTTTTCCCCCAGTTCTTGATTAGTAAGTTTGGTGGTCTTGATCATGCTCAACTCATTATCAAGAGAAGAGTTGAGGTTTCTAATCACGTCCTCATCCAACCCAGTCTTTCCTCCATTCCTAAAGGTTCAGTAAAAGATTGATGTCTATGTTTGGTTCTTCTCTCAGTCTCTCCCTCATCTGCTTTCTTCTTGGATATCTTTTCTTTCTGAAGCCTAACTTCCTCTGCCATCTCATGAATTTCCTCAAAATCATAATATGAAGAGGCTGATGCAACCCAAACACCCAAAGTTTCTCCTGCATGTTGTACAAGTACATTGAAGAAGAATGCTTCGGAAGTTTCACACATGAAACATAAATATTCTAAGTATGAAATCTTCCAAAGCCAAGACCAATATCTTTTGAAGGTAAAGATGAAGTCTTCCAAAGCTTTTGAGACAAAGTCTTCTGTAGCTCAACACTTGAAGACAGATTTCTTCCGAAAACTTTTAACTACATGCTTTATCTGATGTACTTTTCCATAAAGCTTGACCCCTTTCCACTGCAACTCTGTGAAGTCACCAACTTAAATGAGTTGGTGAAAGGTCCATGCTTTTGGTAACTGTACATTGAGGTCTTGAGTCTGTAACTTTCTACTTCATGTACTTTATCCTTTTTGTAATAGATAAGGATGTGAGTTATGGCATGTCATAGTCACTAGTCAAAAGGCAATCTACCTTTTGACTCTACAAATGATTTTGTTTTGTGTCTAGTCAATTGTATCTAGCTGGCCTTCAAAGTATGGCCGGCTGTAGGATGTAGTATAAGTATCTCAGATTCTTGTAACTTTCCTTTATGCTTTGTAATACTTGTAATAGAACTTGAGAAAGCAATATACTTCAATCTTGAAAACCATATACTTGTGTATCTTGTTCTCTTGTTCTGTCTCATACTTACTTACTTGTGTTCTTAGTATTATCTATTGTGGTTAATCCGGTTCACTGTTTGATTAAGTTTAGTTTATTCTCCTCTTTGTGTTGTTATGTTGTAAGTGACCCCCTTCATTAGTCCTGCATTTGGTATCAGAGCTTTCCAGGCTCTTGATATAAGATCTCACCATCTTTAGATTCCTCACACACACAAATACTAAAATTTTCAAATGGCAGCCATTTCTAAAACTTATATGGAAACTAGAACCATGAACAAGTCCCCACTAATTACTCTTGAAGACTTTGATACCTCGTGCCTAAGAGTGGCAAGTTTCATCAAGTCTCTAGACTCAAGAATGTGGGAGTATGTTGAGAATGGACCTTACATACCATACACCCCTTCTGCTACTGGTGGTGGTATGATCCCCAGGGTTGTGACCAACTACTCAGATGAAGACAGAAAGAGAGTAGAGATTGACCGTAAGGCCATGACAGCTCTTCAGACTACTATTCCAAACTCTGTATACGGAGGTTTCTAGAAATGCAAAATAGCTAAGTAGCTATGGGATGCATTGAAACTGATGTATGAGGGTTCCTCTGAAGCAAAGGAGAACAAGAAGGATCTCCTGAAGCATCAGTTTGAAAATTTCACCTTCAAAGCAGGTGAAACCATGACTCAGCAATACTTAAGGTATGTTGAGATTGTGGATACCCTAGTGGATGGAGGAGTTGCTCTTGAGAACAAAGACATTCTAAGGAATTTCATGTCCTCACTTCCTAGGAAATGGACACACTACTGTGTGGTTATCAAGAGGACCGAGAACCTAAAAACTCTTACCCTAACAGAGTTATATGGGATTCTCAATGGCTACCAGATGGAGATGAACATGCAAGGTTCATCTGGCAACTCCAACAATCAAATGGGCTCAGCCCTTCATATGGTTGAATGGGATAGCATATAACCCCAACATCATCTCATATGCTACCCAGACAACTCACCAAAGGGTCCTTTCATTACCTTCCCTGAGACACCAAGGGAGAACTACACTCAAGGAAGCCCATTCCAGGAGACAAGTTCTTCTCAAGCCTTTGTGTCTTTTGATGAAAGTTGTGGCAGCTTTCTTTTCACCCTTGAAGACCTGGACTGTATCCATCCAGATGATCTGGAGTACATGGAGATAGTCCAGTAGATGGATCTTCTCACTCAAAGAGCCAAGAAGTTCAAAAGCGGACTAGAAGGAAGTTTCCAGGCAATGCAACCAGTGGAAAGTTTGGGCTGGATAAAAGCAAAGTCAAGTATTATAACTGTAACTTTATGGGACACTTTGCTAGAGTGTGTAAGGCACCAAGAACAAACGGTAGCCAAGCACAATCCAGACCAAACTACATTGATAAAGCTCCCTAGAATGAGAAGCCAAGGCAGCAGGTTGCTGTTGTTGTTGAAGAAGGAGGCTTTTACTAGAGCTTTCAGGTGGAAGATGCTTCTCCAAACCAAGCACTGATGGCAGATCATAATGAAGCCAAGGTATTGGAACATCTCTATACCAGTGAATGCATTGCTAAAGTTAATAGATACAGGTCCTACAACTTAGAAATGAGATCTGATCTTGAGTCCTTGAACATTTTAAAAGCTGATTTTAGAAAGTCTAAAAATGATTATAAACTGAAGATAGAGGACTTAGAGAAAACCATTTTAGTTCTAAAACATGAACATACAAATTTTAGGACTCAGATTAAACATCTCATAACTAAGAGGACTGAGTGCCAGGCTGAGCTTGTGATTAGCAAAGCCAGGGTAGAAAAGTATGTTCTTGAAGAAGAGACCTTCAAGAACATGATATCCTAATCCCTGCACAACAAAGTGTGCTATCAAAACAAGCAGGGACTAGGATCAAATGAGATAGCTCCTCCACACACAATCTTTTCTATAAGATCACCTAGGTATGGAACTTGTGAAGATGAGCTTCTTTTCATAGATCCTTTTAGTGAAGAGGATGAAGAAGTGATAGTGAAGAAACTCCCTGAGAAGAGTGAAGAAGAGGATTTGGAGAAGGGCCACTATACTTCTGAGGAGAAGAAGGAGATAGTGATGACCAAGTTAATAAGAAAGAACTTGATCAGAAAGAGCAAAAGAAAAGCTAGGAAGGCTCAAGAGATCAAGGCTACTTTTGACTCAAAGCAAAAACAAGTTTTTATCTCTGCAGGGTTTGTAGTATTAAAGACTGAAGACATCAACCTAAACTTTTCTGCTAAGATTTCTTGTTCATGTTCAAATCATATCAGTACCAAGAAGAAGGCTGATCTGTTATGTACCACTTCTACACAGCCAGAACAATCTAACTCCAAGAATAGTCCTAAGCCTAAAAGGACTGTCTCAGCATCTGCAAAGATGAGGGTGGAGAAGGGATGTGACCAAAGTCAGTCTTGTTCCCAGCAGAAGGCTCTTGGGAAGAAGAAAATGGAATGTGTCATGTATGAAAGTACTGTTCATCATGCTATGGATTGTACAATACTAAAGGTACCCTTCATATGACCAAGACAAGGACTTCCAAGAGTTCTAATAAGATTCAAGCTTCGAAAGGAAAATCTGTTTCCTTCGGAAGCTCCAAATCTAAGAAGAAGGAAAGTAGAAAATTGCCTTCGGAAGAAAAGTTGGTCTCGGAAGGAAGGAATACTTCCAAAGCACTAAAGTTTGCTATAGTGTCTGCAGAATCTTTCAAAGGTCGAGTCATCAAAACTTTCGAAGTCTCAAAAGCTTCCGAAGTATTGAAGGTCAAGTCAAGCTTCCAAAGGTGGTGTGGAATTATAAGAAAGACCAAGTGACTGAAAATTCTCCATCAACAACAGCTCAAGATCCTTCAAGCACAACCATAAGATCTATTACCATTGCATTACCTTCTCTTTCTCTTAGTGAGCCCAAGACAAATAAGGCTTGAGTTTCCAAATGTAACTAATCATTTTCTTTGTGTAGGGACAACTCAAGACAAACAAGAATGTCTGGATCATTGACAGTGGCTGTTCCAGGCACATGAGAGGCAATAGGTCACTACTCCAGAACTTTGAAAGGATTGATAGAGGACCAGTTGCTTTTGGAGGAGATGAAGGTGGTTACATTTCTGGAAGGGGCAAGGTCATAAATGGTAAGCTCAGCATTAAAAAGGTAAACTTTGTCAAGGAGCTTGGGTACAATCTTCTGAGTGTATCCCAATTTTGTGATCAGAGTCATAACATGCTCTTTACTAAG
>BJCM01085222.1:0-15328 GCA_018326385.1 Flaveria bidentis
AAATTGTTATCTAAAATCTTATTTATAAAAATAACTAAACACTATATTTGTTGATAAATATTTGTTAAAGTATTTATAAAAATAATAAATAAATTTACAGAAAAAAATAATTAACTTTAAAAATAAACAAAAGTTATAAAACCAATTCTTATAATTTAAAAAAAAAAACTAGATTCAAATGAATGCTAAAAAGCCTTAAAAATAAAACATGGGGTCCCCCGGATTCGAACCGGGGACCTCCTGTTTAACCTCCTCCCATATTACCGCTGAACCAAGGTTCTCAGCCGCGGTAATACTCGGTTTCAATTTCTTTTAAGTTCAATCGTTAATACGCCCCCAAATCCAAGAACCCTAGATTGTTCTTGAATCAAATCGAACATCAATTCGATGTTGTTAACCAAATTAACCATGGGGTTTTTGTTCCCCATGTTTAGATGAACATAAAATTGTGTTTAACTTACCCGATTATTTGTAAATTGACATGATTTGCTTTGGTTTATCCTCGGTTCTTTCGCGATGAACAAGGATTTGTTTACGAGTTTTCGTTGTGTCTTTCATGCAATTGAGTGTGTAAAGAGTTTAAAAGGATCAAATGTGTTGATTCCCCTCTTTTAAATAGGTTTAATTTAGCCGATTCGATCCCGAACAGGTTTCATTTTTTCCTTGTTCGTTTCGGTTATAATTCAGTGTTTACTTGGTTGTTAAACACAAATTAAACAACACATTTAGTTTTGTAATGACTACACGGACATTTCTCATCGGTCAAACGGCTCGATTTAACGAATTTTAAGTGTAATTACTTGGTAGCTTTCGGTTTCATGTGGGTTCTTAATGAAACAATCATTTCGATCGAATTAACACCGGTTATGTATTCGATTCGTGTCCACGTTCAAAGCATTTGCTTTAATTCGATCGAATCGACCGTTTGTTAGGTGGTTAGCCCTCGCCGGAGCTCGGCGGGAGATGGCCGGAGCTAGCGCCGGTGTTACGGGGAGAGAGAAAGGATGGGGTTGGTTGTTTTGATAAATTACACAATTGGTCTCTAAGGTTTAGCCTTTAACATTTTATGCTCAAATTTAAATGTTTAAAGTTTCTAAATTAGAAAATAGGCCCCCTTGACTTTTTAAATCCAAGTTTTATACATTTTTAAGTTTAATAAATTTTTACATGTCATAATTATTAATAACAATATCATTACTATTGTTATTATTCTTAGTTATTATTATTATTACTATTGTTATTGATATTAGTATTAGTGTTATTAATAATAATATTATTATTATTATTATTATTATTATTTTAGCTATTACTCATTGTTATTATTATTGTTTTTATGATTAAAATTTATTAAGTAATAATTAACATTATTAACTTTCGAACTAAAGGCTTAAAAGTAAAAAGAAAATAAGTATAAATGGCCCATAAGTTTCACATATGCAACAATGGTCCTTACAAAAATAAACTACGTTAACTTTTAATTAACAAAAAATACAAGATGTTACAATCCTTCTTCTAAACATGTACACAATAATTTTCTCTCCAAAATGGTATTGTAGTAATTTAAATACTTATACAAATTTCTTTCTCTTATTAAAATAAGTTTTATTAATTACTATATTTCTATCTTTTATCTAGATTCTTTTTAAGGAAAAACTTCACAAAATAATAAACAAGTTTTAACAACATTTCAATTAGGTCAATCATATTTTTATTTGTTTAAATCAAGTCACTAAAGATTTAAGAGTGTTCCAGTTGGGTCATTAATATTTTTATTTGTTCCAATCAGATTAATAAAATTTTAGGAGTGTTATAATCAGGTTACTCATATTTTTTTAATTGTTTTAAATAAATCAAAAATATTTTAAAATAATTTAGTTTTTTTATAAATATTGTTAATTTTTCAAAAAACTTTAATTTTTTTTATTTTTTCAACTTATTAATGACTTAATTAGAACAATTTTGAAACTTTAATGATCTAATTGGGACACAAAATTTACGAGTGATCAAATTGAAAAAAAAAACTTTATAATTAACCTAATTAGAATAATTTTAAAATTTGATTACTATTTTAAGGTCGTTGATAATTAAAAATACAATAGGGTCGTCGTCAAAATTTATTGGGGGTTGTTGTCAAAATTTCTTGAGGGTCGGTCGGGAATATAACATATACACTACTAATAAAAAAAATCATGGGGGTCGGGCGAACCCCAACCACAAAGGTTGGGTTCGTCCCTGACGACTGTTAAACTAAAGGATCAAATACGAAACAAAACATATATACATAAAGGTTATCTAATGTAATTAATAAAGATAAAAATTGAAAAGTGAAATTAATTACAAAAATAAGTCATTTTTTTTTGTAATTTACTCTTGATTTTTTTAGTAAAGTAAGTTGGGCCCCTTATATGTTCCTATAAGGGCAAAATCATTAAGTTACTAAAATTTAACGGAGTTATTTAGTGGACATTCATTGAATATGTTATATTTGTTCAAACCTCAGAAGTAAATCTATATTTTTTATTATTAATGACAAAAAATGATATCTGAGAAAACCTTAAAAACTATTCGTGTAATTTATATTTTTAATCAAATGGGTCTCACAATCCTTCAACAATCTACTGTTCTTTATTATTTATCAAGGGTATTTAGATCAAATAATTAAAAAAATCTTACAAAAACGGTGTTTGATCATTGGAGTGAAACGACAACAATAAAAAAAGCATAATATACAAATAACTAAAAATAAAAAAAACATGAAGAAATATAAAAAATCATCCCAACCCCGAATATATTACTTTACTCTGGTATCAAACATCAATCAATTGGCATCTGATTAGTCTATATATCACATTGCCTAAAATACCATTAATTAAAAAATGTTTGTTTTTATTGGAATTTATTTAGTGCTCTGTAACCACCACTGTGTTTGAAAAACTACCAAAACAAACTGATAATAATAACGACGTGCCACCCAATAATCGTTATCTCCACATCTACTAGGCACCTTAAGGTCGATGCTACTAAAAAAAGCATCAATATCCTCCAACTTGTATAAAAGAAGAAAGCGTTTTACGACTTATGATCAAGCTATAAACAACGTCATATCCCATACCCCGAGATCTAGATATCGTACTGTAAAAGGGCAACTCGACAAAGGACAATAATGCAAGAAAAACAACACTTGTACTGGTACTGTTATTGTTACTTTTACTGTTAATATTACTATAACCATCATTATTACGTATGTTATTACTAGTAATCTGTATTATTCAAATAACTATATGATTTTTTTTTCTTAATTGGCAGGCTAAGTTGATGGTTTATAGAATCTGGATGTTAAAGAGCAGGTGGCGGTATGCTGGAAGGTTGTGTGCTTTTAATAATTTAAGTATAATTGTTGTTTGATACATCGTATCGTATCCTTAACACAAATTGTACTGTACGTTGTTGTTAAAAGTAGTTTGGATTTCAAATAGATGGGAAATTAATTAAAAAGTTGATAATTGAATAATATTTTTTTGACTTTGAAGAGTTAAATATTGTATAATTTGTATTGTGCAGGGAGCCCGTTACCATTAAGTATTTTAATCTTACTTTTGTGTCAATTAAACATCATGATCGAGGCTTTCCTTTGTCCTGGTGTTATGTTCTTGTCTTCCTCTTCAAACATTTATTTGCTGATTGTGTTTTCTTTATTAACTTATCTTGAGTTTAAGCACTCGTTTCACGTCTAATAATCTTGCTTCTCAATGTAACATTAACGCTACTTAGGCATCATGAAAGACGTGTTAGTACTTATAACATCAAGTAATACTCCAACTATTTCATCCAAATCGATTTGGGATTATAAGAAGTCACTAAAATGCTATTTCGTAAACTCTTTCGGTTTATAAAATGGAAACAAATCGGTCATAACAATTAACAAAATCAAATTATTTTTAGAGTGGATGGTAGGAATGATGAATGAAATAAACATGCCAACATGGTATCAAGGAATGTCTTCATGAATACAATTTGGTTGTAGATGACGTGGGTATGCTGTATGTATTTAATCCTTGTAATATTGTTTCTCATAATTCAAGTTATTTCTAACAATAATGTATATTGAGTAGATTATTAGTATTACAAACTTCTACAAGAAGCTTATAACATAGAACAACAAAGATTGATGTTAATTGTATTTTTATTATCAAAGGTGTATATAATACTTTTGTTGGTATCCAAAATATCCCCTAACCCTAAATGTGATGAACTATTACTAAAAAAACACTATTTTTTTCTTTTTCATAGATCCATTTTTTGTTAACACAAGTCACAAGATAACATTTGTGTTATTAGACATTATTTTATTAAAACCGAGGCAAATATAACTTGATACATGCAAAAAGTCCCTATCATAATTTTATAAATAATATTGAAGAGAAACTAATATATGTGAAAGCAAAATGAAACTAGATTATCGATCTGCAAACCAAACCTAGTATAAATATTGCAAAAGAAAGCAATAAATGTGAGGAATAAGAGGTAGATTTTTGGGGTGTTAAATATATAGGATCGATGCCCCACCACATTTAATGTTTTTGTTCTCAAGTTCATACCCGACAATTACAACTTCAATCAAATTTAAAATTTTTGGTCCCAAATTTCAAATCCAAACTTACAAACAAATTTCAAAATTTTCCTTTTTGAATCGAAAGTATTTTGTCTAATTTTCGTTTTATGTTTTATTTTGTGTTTATTTGTTTTTTACTATTTCAAAAGAATTAACAATGAATGATTTTATATATGGTTATTTCTTTCAAAGTAACCACTTGTATAATATTTAAACATACGAGGTAAACATATTACGTCACACAAATTAAACTATTCGTTCTCAACTTTCTCTCTCTACTAGTTTGTAACCTCCTACCTTAAAATCAGCGATCAAGATTAAAATTAGTGATATTAATTTTCAGCTAATAGTGTAAATTTTTTTGCTGGTCGTGTAATGTTATTTAATATATGTAACATTCGTCTCCATAAAATAATTTACTTTCACGTTCGCTCCCTTATGATATGGTTCAAACTTTGTCACTATATAAAATCATTCATTGTTAATATTTCATTTGTTTAATGGATTTAAACTAATTTTCCAAGAGTCCAAGAACAATAAGCACACTTATTGAGATCAAACATAGAACTTTTGCGAAAATGAGTATGTTTAAATCGCATGAACCAAACATATAGGGACATGTGGTCACTTTGTACGTGACTAGATCACAACATATAGAGCATATTTATATCTCTTTCGTACCATCCACAACATTAGTTAATGGTGTTTTTCTAAGAAGTTAAGCATATGTGCATAAAGTTAAGGTATTTCCAAGTTTGGAATGTGTGGCAAGTACACTGTGTCTTGCTACTTATATCCACTTAATATTGATTCATTTATGACAACATAGGAAATGGATAATACTATGCATTCACTTATTAAGGTATTAATAAAGTGATAGCTTTTATGCAATTAGTTCGTTTTTGGTTGCGAGGATTTAGTCTTAGTAAAACCATTAAGAGATGAAAGTTATATGGCTCATTATAAAGTTATTATAAAAAGACTAAAGATCATAACTATGAATCTTCCTCTCTATGGCCTATGGGAAAATCCATTATCCAAAGTAATGCCAAATGTAAATGCAGTCAAATTCAAAAAAAATTATATACTATGAGACTGTTGATAAAAACGTCAATTTTTTGTAAACGTTTGGTACATATCTTGAGTTTTCATTTGAAGCTTTTACCAAATTAAACAATGCCATTTTCTGGTGAGACTATCATTTATTAATTAAGAGTAGTATGATGACAAAGAACATTTAACGGTCAAAAAATATAAAGTAAAACAGGAAAAGAAGCTATATAAGATTTTTATATTGATATGTAATAAATAAGAATTAAATTTCAGAAACTTATGAAGGAGAATATGATATATCAATTAATTAATTTAGAAAATGAATCTAATCTAATCTTACGGCCAACGAATAATTTTTAAGCATGGTCACCCGGGTAAACCCAATGGTGAAAGGCCACCCACGCCCGCGAACACAGAGAGTGCTGGTGACCCGGCTCGCCCACCATTCGAAGGGAAACCCACCATTTAAAAGCCCACTGCGATAAAACCCTTGACCCACTAGAAGCATATTGCACCTAGTGAGACTCTAACTTAAAATCTAATCTAATCTAAGTTATATAATAAATGATTAACTAGAAATATAAAATGAAACTCTCGTGTTTCTTTTTAAAATAACCCACCTAAATTAATCTATTATTTTAGCTAACTCTTTTATTTAAAGAAACTAAATCCATAATTAATTTAGTTTTATCTGTTGATTTATAATTTAGTTTTTCTTTTATTTAGTATCAACTAGATTATACATACTTGTACAGCTATTTGAATTCAATCAGAAAAAAACAATTTAAGAACAAAGAAAACAATTATTCATATATTTATATATTCTGGTTTAGTGTGGTCTTAAGTAAATAATTTTTAATTTTAACCAGGTTAAATGTATGTTATACTATTCAAATAAGTATCTATAGATTTAAAAATTATAAATGTAACTTTTATATTTTATATTTTTATATATATCCATAACAGTCATAAAAAATAAATATACATTTATAAATTACATTAATTTATAATTTAACTCATGTAATTATAGTAGCTTTAACTTGGTAATGTTTATAAAACATAGTAAAAAAACCAGAGTTTAAGTATTAAAAGTACACCATCATTGTCCATTTTTGTGCTTGCATTCGTCACTGTTTTTCAAACTAATTTCTTATTCCATCACATAATATATCCCTGCTTCGAATCTTGTTCAAACACCATTTGTCTCTTCTCAACAAGTCAAAATCCCTTTCAATAGTCAAATATGAGTCTTCTGTAATCTCCCCTCTCCGACGACTTTCTCCGGTAACAATGTCCACCGGAACAACAACAAACTCAAAAGGCCAAGCATGGTATATACATCAACAACAACAACAACCAAACGAACCTCTTGTTTCATTTCACTTTCCGTACGAATTCGTTTACCTAATTTTGCTTCTCATTTGCAGGTTTTGCAGCTCCGGTTTGCCTACCGACGTCGCTGTTGAAGTTGACGACATCACCTTCCATCTCCATAAGGTTAGCTTCAAATGCTATGGAATTGATGTTCTGTGAGTTGTAGTTGTTGCAGATTTTATGTAAATTGACTGATGATCGATGAAATGGTTTCAGTTTCCATTGATGGCTAAGAGTAGAAAGCTTCACGAGCTTATAACTGAACAAGAGGCTGATTTCACTCGAAATGCTGAAAAGGAGGAGGATGAAGAGATTCCGGAGGAGACGACGGCGGCGAAGGCGGAGGAGTGCTGCCACGTCAGATTTCCGGTGTTTCCGGGAGGTGCGAAGGCGTTTGAGATGGCTGCAAAGTTCTCTTACGCTGTGAAGATCGAGTTGTCGTCTTCCACCGTTGCTCCACTCCGGTGTGCCGGAGAAGTTTTGGAGATGACGGAAGAGTACTGTGAAGATAATCTCATTTCTAGAACAGAGAGGTTTCTATCCCAAACGGTGCTTCAAAGTTTGAGAGATTCAATCGAAATGTTGAAATCATGTGAGCATTTGATGCCTTTGGCGGAAGATATTGGCATTGTTGACAGATGCATTGATTCAATTTCTGCAAAGGTTTCAGCAACGGATCCGTCTCTGCTCCGGTGGCCGGAGAACGATGCAACGCCGAGAAGAACGCCGGACACCACCAGAGCCACCGCCGGAGGAGATTGGTGGCTTGATGAACTTACACTCCTTAATCCTCCACTGTTCAAGCGTTTAATCATGGCGATGAAAGGTCAAAATCTGAATCAACAGATTATCGAATATTGCCTTCTTCGCTACGCCAAAAAACACATCTCCGGCATCAATCGCACCACCAGAAAGCCTCAGGTTTCCAACAAACGCTCAGAGATTGATCAGAAACAACTGTTGGAATCGATAGTAACGAATCTTCCAGAACAAACCTACTCCAGATCTTCAACGACGGTGAAGATACTGTTCGGAATGTTACGAACAGCAAACATTCTCAACGCCTCCGACGACTGTAAATCGACGTTAGAGAAGAAGATCGGATCTCAATTCGAACAAGCAACACTCGACGATCTTCTTATGCCGAGCTATTCGTATCTCAGCGACACGTTATACGACGTCGATTGCATCCAAAGGATCCTAACGCAATTTCTCCACCGGGTGGAAGACTCACCGGAAGCATTAATACTCGTCGGAAAGTTAATCGACGGTTACCTATCGGAAATTGCGTTAGACGCTAATCTCACACCGGAGAAGTTTTGCGAGCTTGCAGTTGCGTTGCCGGAAACCGCTAGGGTTTACGATGACGGTTTATACAGATCCGTCGATGTCTACATCAAGGTATCCGAAAATTTGAATGAAATTTGAACAAAATCTGAACGAAATCTGATTGTTACTAACGCTAATGCTTGATGAATGATAACGTAACACTTGCAGGCTCATCAATGGATATCGGAGGCTGATCGGGAGAAGGTTTCCGGCGTATTAGACTGCCGGAAACTGACGTTAGAAGCGTGCACACACGCAGCTCAAAACGAACGTCTTCCGCTACGAGCGGTGGTGCAGGTGTTGTTCTTCGAGCAGCTGCAGCTCCGCCACGCCATCGCCGGAACTCTGATGGCAACGGAGATGCCGCCGTCGGAGTCGGAGAGGTCGCCGGAGACCGTACAAGAGGTTGAAGAAGACGACGAAAGGGTAGGTGAAGGAGATGACGGTGTGACGTGGCGGACGGCCGTGAGGGAGAATCAGGTGCTTCGACTAGGGATGGATAGCATGAGGACGCGGGTCCATGAGTTGGAGCGTGAGTGCACCACCATGAAGAAAGCGATTGAGAAGATTGACAAGGTGGGACCGACTGGTTGGAGGGGCTCGATCACGAAGAAGTTTGGGTGCGCATTTAAGACCCAGGTGTGTGATTCGCATGAGGCGACGGCTGTGGAGACTCGCAAGGGTCGCACCCATCAAGCCAATCGAACCCACCATCGCTCTAGTTGATAGGGGTTCGTGGGAAGAAGATCGCCGTGTAACTTGGTTTGGTACATTTGTGTTATAATTTTTATTCTTATTTTTCTTGAACAAGTTCACAAAAGTTTAAATTTGATGTGTTCGGTTGTGGCCAGTAACCATAAACAGTAGCCACTGAAAGGAGGCTGCAAATTGGGAATCCAGCTTGCCTCATTTGATCACGACATGCAAAAGTGTGAATTTAGTTCTTAATCATCATACTCTTCTCGATGTAGAAAGCTGTTTGAAGAAAAACCATTGTGGATTCCAAACCATTTATGAAACTTCGAAACAAATGCACACAATAAAACATTTCTAAACAACATTTAAGCTCATCAAAGACATCATCATTTGAAAACACCACTAAGGTTTTAAAAAAACTCAACACATTTAACAAACAAGAGGCCAAATTGGGTATTCAAATTTTAATCATCATTGCCTCTTCAACTTATTCAAAGAACCAATCACCTTTTGAAGTTGTTTGAAATCACAGGCAAGAAAACCAAAAAGTCCCCTCACAATCTCATTCAAGAGATATCGTTGCATTATAAGAGAGAAAGAGATCATTACAATCTACACCATCCGCAGCAACCGGAGGTGCTGGCGATAAGGTACAACCACCAGAACCACCGCAAACCGTAGCCCTCTCTCTTAGGAAAAAGCCTAGAAAGGGTTGAAATAAGGAAGAAAGAGTAGGTAGAGATGGATAAGGGAATATAACAAGTAATTTTACTATTAGCTTCATAAACAATACGCCCAAATTATCGTTGTTTAATCTGTCACGAGTTAATAGTAAGGTAAATGGTTTAACTTTTATGGTGTACAAATTTTTTGATTTATAAGTATGATAAAAAATGTATGAGTTACTGGTTAAAAATATAAAATTTTGATTTTATATATGTTTGATTTATTATATTAATACATCATTGTAACATCAAATAGACATAACCTAAATTACTTTTATGTTAGCACAATAATAAAATACAATGACATAAACCAAAAAGTTCATAACGTTAGCATAATCATAAACATTACTATATATACACAATTACAAAGTAGGTGGCTTTTGCTACCTTTCATTTCACCCCTCAACTTTTATTTTTGATTATTTGACCCCTTAATTTTTTATAAACTATAAAAAATATCATTTTAATTTCCTTAAATGTTTAAAATTTTAGGTTTAATTCCTGTACATTTCTTCATAAAAAACTAATTTATTTTGTTTTTTTAATGTACGTACCAGTTAAATTCAATTTTGTCGTTAATAAAAAACCAAATTGTTTTATGTTTTGACATAAATTTAGTTGAGAAACGTAATAAGACGATTGCAATCTATGTTTTATGATGTTGCATATGGCATCGCTGTCCGTTTTTTCTACCTACGTTTTGACTTGGTCTACGTTTCGACATAATTCGTTTGAAATAAAGTCGGGTTAAATATAATACGTTTTTATTCAATGGTATAAATTCGAGTTGCTCTAAATTTTGACGTTAAATTAGTTTGAAAACGTATTGAGTTGATTGTAGTATATACTTTATCACACCACGTTCGTTGCCGTCGCAACGCGCGGTGGATAGATACCTAGCTATAACTTAAAAAGAAAGGTCGGTGGAGTTTCCTACCGACCTTTTCTTTACATTTTCAGCCCCTGGTACTTTTTAAAAACTTTGTAAAATATCACTTTTACTCTCTTAAGTTTCTAAAGCTTCGAGTTTACCCATGTGCAATATAAATTCAAGTCCGATTATGTTTAGGCATAATTAAAAAAGACTCGGATCAAATATAAAATATTTTCAAGCTTAACTCTATACACTTTAAGATCATTTCAACATACGTCTATGTTTTGATGTAAATTTTGTTCAAAAATAAGTGATGTCAACTATAAAACGTTTTAGTGCGTATTTTTATGTACGCCTTAAGTTGACCTACATTTCGACATTATTTTGTTTGGAAACGCTTCGGGTCAATATAATATTTTTTCATTTATTATACGTTTGGACGTAAATTTAGCCCGAAAAAGGTCGGAGCACTTGTAAGTCTATGTTTCGACACTGTTTTTGTTCAATGGTATAAATTCGAGTTACTCTACATATTGACGTAAAATTGGTTCGGAAACGAGTCGGGTCAATTGTAGTCTATACTTTATTACGTTACGTATAATACCGCGGCAATGCGTGACGGGGAATAAACCAATTCTCCAAGCCAAGAATGATTCATTTCCCGTTGAAAATCTCTTTGAAGCCGTCTATAACCGAGCAAAACCTAGTAAGAGCACACGAGTATTTTTTTAAAAATGACTTTGCACATTTATGGTTTTTTAGTAGAATTATATATTCTATTGAATCAAAATAACGATTATTGGTTTATGAGGCTCGATTGAAGCAACGACAACTATTGACTTCACCTTCTCTTGCAGCTATGGTTGCGACCACATCAAATCCGCCACACTTTGATTCATCGAAAGCAATTCAATGTCAATTTTATGCCAAATTTGGACACAAAGCATCGAATTGCTATTTTCAGTATTCTTCACTAGATGGCTCTCGATTCGGTGGAAGTAACAATGGTGGCGGTTCATAGTGGCGCGATGGTCGTTCCAGTGGTTGTCGTGGTGCTCACAATCGCTCTGGTGGTGCTCGTGGCGGTCCAAAGTGGCCGTCCAGTGGTCGTTTTTCTGCAAACATTGCGGCTATTCATGGTGGACATGGTGCTGATGGTAATGGGTTTGAACCTACTGATTTTAGGTCCACCAACTCGTCTTTTGGGCCTAGTATCCTTGGACTTGGGCCGCTGCATTCTTATGGTCTTCCTAGCTTTGGACTACCACACATTGGACATGGGCCTTCAGGTTCCCACGCTGGGCCTGTCGCCTCTCGTCCTAGCTTTGGGCCTGGATTGTCAGGTTTTGGACCTACTAATTTTTAGAATTGGTCTTCCGCTGCTACACCTCATTATGGCATTCATGCTGATTTTTCTTGCACTTTCCGGAATGTTGATTCTTGGATACCCGATTCTGGTGCCACTATTCATATGACCTTAGATCCATCTATTGTGTTTGGTATAGTTCCTTACACTGGTTCTAAACGTGTGATTGTTGGTGATGGTACATTTCTTTCCATATCTCATATCGGCTTTTCCTATCTTTGTTTATCTCGTTGCATGCTTTTACTTCGATATGTTCTTGTTGTCCCTGACCTTGCCAAGAACTTATTGTCTATCACTCAGCTTGTACTTGATTATGCTATATCTATTTTGTTCTCATGTTTTGGTTTGTCTATACAGACTTCCACCGGGCTACGCTTACATCACATGTTAGCTAGTCCTCATTAGATACATTCTCTATCTGCTACATTCGCTACTTCTCGGGAGCTATGGCACTCTTGACTGGGCATCTTTCTGATCATATGCTATCTAGGCTCTTTTTTTACCCAATGTCTAATAAATATGTACCTAAGCCTTGTAATTCATGTTGTATTTCAAAATCTACTCGATTACCATTTCATACTAGTACTTCTCATTCTACGATTCTATTACACCTTGTTCATTGTGATATCTGGGGTCCTTCTCCTGTTTTATCACGATCTGGATATCGGTACGTTATTACTTTCATTGATGATTATAGTCATTATACATGGTTATATCCTATGACTAGTCGGGCACATGCGGCTGTCTGTTTTCATCATTTTCGACCATTGTCGGAAATCTTTTCGCATGCACTGTCAAACAACTTCAGTGTGATGGTGCTCATGAACTGATTCATGGTGATATGGCTCATTATCTTTCTGATTGTGGCATTACTTACATGATTTCTTGTCCTGATACACCTCAACAAAATGGGGTGGTTGAGCGCAAGAATCGTCATCTTTCGTAGGTTGCCCGTGCCTTATTATTCCATGCTCATGTACTAAAGAAATTTTGGTATGATGCATATGCCACTATTGCTTTTCTTATTAATCGGCTTCCTACTCCGGTTCTCCATCATTCTTCTCCGTATGAGGTTCTTTTTGGCACTCGACCCAATTATTCTATTTTACGTACTTTTAGGTGTTTATGTTATCAGTTTCTTGGTGACAGACGTCCGGTTAACTTTCACCCAAATCTACGTCATGTCTCTTTCTTGTTTATGCACCAAGTCATCGTGGTTATTTATGCTACGATCCCTCTACTTCTCATACTATCACTTCCCGTCATGTTCTTTTTCATGAGTCTACATTTGATATTCCAGGCACATCCTTTTCTTCTGATTCCATTGCTTTTTCTGATTTTGTCATTCTTCCTCCTTCTTATCCATCTGTTTCTCCTCCTCCTCCTCCTCCCTTTTCCCATCCTCCTCCTCATCCTATAATCACTCGTTCTTATGATCACAATCGTCAGCCTAAACAGTTTCCTAATCATGTTCTCTTCCATGTTACTACTGCTCCTACTTCTGAGCCTTCCACTTTTTCTCAGGCTCAACGTTACTCTTTTTGGTGGGATGCTATGCGTACTGAGTTTGGTGCTCTGCATTCCAATCACATATGGAATCTTGTTCCTCCTCTTCCTTCTACCAACATTGTTGGTTGTAAGTGGGTTTATCAGATCAAGCATAATCCTGATGGTTTTGTGAGTCGTTACAAAGCTCCACTTGTTGCCAAAGGCTTTCATCAGACAGAGGGAGTTGATTACCCTGAGACGTTTAGCCCTATTGTTAAACCTACTACCATCCGGTTGGTTTTATCTATTGCCTTCTCTCGTGGATGGACTATTCGTCAAGTTGATGTCAACAATGCTTTTCTTCATGGTGACTTATCTAAGACTGTCTACATGTCTCAGCCACCTGGCTTTGTTGACTCTTCTCGACCTCATCATGTTTGTCTTCTACGGAAGGCTCTTTATGGCCTTAAACAGGCTCCTCGAGCTTGGTTTTTCAAGCTCTCCTCTGCCCTTCTCACCAGTGGCTTTACTTAGTGTCTATTTGACACTTATTTGTTAGTTTTTCATCATGATGGCTATACTTGTTATGTCTTGGTTTATGTGGATGACATTATTTTTACTAGGAGCTCCTTTGAGTTTGTTACCTTGTTGACTACTCACTTAGACTGTCAGTTTGCATTCAAAGATTTAGGCTCTTTGTCCTATTTCTTGGGTGTCCATGCGATATTTACTGGTTATTGGCTTAGTTTCGTCCTCTATCTACCTCTGTGGCATCAGGGAAACAATTATCTTGGTTTTTTGGCACTTCTTTGGATGATCTTGTTATGTATCGCAATACTATTGGTGCATTGCAGTATTTGGTTTTGACTCGCCCTGAGATTGCTTATGTGGTCAATAAGGTGTCTTAGTTCTTACAGACTCCTAATGATCGTCAATGGGTTGTTGTCAAGCGTATTTTACGCTATCTTCGTGGCACGTCTTCTCATGGTTTGACTATTCGTTGATGTACTTCTTATGATCTCAATGGTTATTCAGTTGCAGACTGGGTTGGTTGTCCTAATGATCGTTGTTCTACTATGGGATATCGTGTGTTTCTTGGCCCCAATCTCATTAGTTAGAGTTCCAAGAACCAACATATTGTTGCTCGATCGAGTACCGAGGCTGAGTACCGTGCTCTTACATATGCTGCCATTGAGCTTCGTTGGATTATGTCATTGTTACGGGAATTACATATTCTATAGTTGCATTCACCTACAATAATATTGGTGCTACCTACTTGGCTATCAATTCTGTATTTCATCAGTGCACGAAACATATTGAGATTGATCTACATTTTGTTTGAGATATGGTTTTGACACAACAGTTATGTGTTTGTTATGTTTTGTAGAGATTATATGAAAAGGCTAATGCAACCCAAACACCCAAAGTCTCTCCTACATGCATGCACATGGGTACTGAAGAAGAATCTTCGGAAGTTTCAAACAAGCAATAGAAATATTCTAAGTGTGAAATCTTCCGAAGCCAAGACCAATATCTTCCGAAGCCAAAGATGAAGTCTTCCGAAGCTTTAGAGACAAAGTCTTCCGAAGCCAACACTTGAAGACGGATTTCTTCTAAAGACTTTTAGTATACATGCTTTATCTGATGTACTTTACATAAAGTTGGATACCTTTTCGCTGCAACTCTGTAAAGTCACCAACTTTCATAAGTTGGTGAAAAGATCCATACTTTTAGTAACTGTACATTGAGGTCTTGAGTTTGTAAACTTTCTACTTCATGTACTTTATCCTTTTTGTAATAGATTAGGATAT
>BJCM01085224.1:0-12533 GCA_018326385.1 Flaveria bidentis
TTTCTACTCTTTGAAGCTTACACATCTAGGAATGGACCTAGATAAATAAATGAAATAAAATAACTTGTTTCATCTTATGTTATGTTTATTTTAATTTTTTGAGACTTATGATTGTAATAGTACAATTGGAATTTATGATTAATATATATATTTGGGATTATTAATAGCGTTATGTGGCTGTGAACGATCTTAACTCTCACTCCTCGACGTTTCCGCTGTCAAGGTTGGGGTGTGACAGGGCATGTGACACGTCTATTGCATATTTATAACTTTAGATCGTGCTTATGACATAACAATACGTCTTTTCGCTATAAAATTATAAATACCTCAAACCAAATTACCATATAGTTAAATTCTAAACTTAATGAACAGTGGTATTGATGTGTGGCACAATTTGGTTGGTTCTAGCTTCCACCCATGCTCTTATGTGGCATTTCTTCTTTAGTTTTGGAACATGTATCGCCCTTAGTCTCTTGAGTTATGTCATGTACAGTCCGACTTTTTTCCTCTTATAACACGAGGTTTTACCATGTTTAAAGCTTTCACATACCTCATCTTCTACATTTCATTTTTTCTCTAGAACAAACTCCGGATGAGAAACACTCCATTCTGCCTTTTTTTGTTGAGTGAAAAAATATGTCATCTAGAACTTTTGCATTTTATAACGGGGTTGAATGCCTAAGCTCTCTAACTTTTGATGATAGACTTGGGAAATTTGTGTATGTTCTAAGTTGGAGGTGGTAATTTTTTTTGAGATTAGTATTGGATTTGATTTATATATTTATTTTCTTATGTTTCCGCTTCTTGAATATGCTTTGATTAATCTTTCATTCGATATCTTGACTGTATTAAGACTACTCTGCTGTACATTTATCATTTGAATAATATTACATTAATTATCGAAGGTCATTGTTTAACTTGACCCTTCCAGTTGATTTTCTTAAATTTTTTACTATTTTTTCAATTCGCTTACACGTAAGTCGTAACACATGATTTGGTGGAGAGTTGCATCATAGTACAACAAAAAAGAGAGATTTCATTGAGGGTATGAAGTTATTTATATATACTGAAATTAATTAGTTGACTAAAGGTTAATTTATATCATGTACTTGGATTTAAACAGGAAGCAAATCCGTAAAAACCCTTTATCAAAAAACCTGCTCTGACTGATCTTGGATTGAAAGCATTATACAAAGATTACTTAATTTCTATTGATTCATGTTTGATAAATTATATTATGTAAATTATTCGAGTAACATTAAAAATCATGACAATTTAACATTGTAATCGTCGGGATGGTGTTGGTAGTGGTTAGCTAGCCATCGTATACTCGCCTCTTGCGTGTCATCTTCCTTTGACGGTGGTTCTTCAAGTGGACCTACAATCAACGAATTGGAATTGTTCTGGACAAACAAGTGTGTGACCAATGGTGCCTATGATCAACGGACTAGAGTTATTTTGTATATTACGTTGTCTCTTTCAAAAACATAAAAAACATTCATTATAACGTCCATTTCGTTATAAATACATGACATACCAGCGGGACAACGCCCGCATGAATAAAATACAAGTTTAGTTTATAACATTATGATAATTCAAAAATATAACTTATACATCATATTTCTTCACGATACCTCTATCTTTTAACCTAGTTTTGTAATAATAATCGTTTCTTAACTCAAAAGTACCAAACGCCGTAACATCACGGTCGTATGGATCTGCTGATACTGGCGAACGCTGCCGACGATGTTTCAGCTATGGAAACGGTACCCGAAAGTGAGTTCTCAACTTCTCTAGAATATCATCAATTACACTTTGTTAGTATCATATCCCATTGTAATCGTAGAGTATATTGCTTGTGGCGAATGTAATCGTTCGTTAATTCTATCAATCGATTTAGAACCCTACTTCTGATACGGTAGCATTGGCCGGTGATAGTCTGTTCAGTGACTAGAAACACCGTTAGGGTTTGCAGCTGGTGTCGAATGTTTTGTATGTATGTGTTTTGTGATGCTTGTATGTTGAGATTCTGATTAGCTGGAAGTCTGGACTCTGTTCATACATTTACATTCGAATTTGTGAGATTGTATGCACAGTTACAAAGGTCAATGGGATATACAGCTTGCGATTTTCATTTTGAGGGTTGTTTGGAAGGTGATTATTGCTGAGCTGATTTAAGTTGGCTATAGTTAGGTTTCGATTTACATCAGCATTTGGTTTTCTTACATGCCTTTCCGGATGTGACCTAAATATTAAGAGAACCTGCATCTGAACCAGTTTTGTCCCCTTGAAATTAGACTCAAAATTGAATATGAATAATTGACCCTAAATGGCTAGCAAGTCAGAATTAGAATCATTTTTATCAAACACTTAAATCTAATTATTGAGACTTCAAAGCGCTATAACCACTCCCGACTCCCGACGCATGTTGAAACGATGCCTTCAAGAGAATTCTAACGCCCAATGGGAAACGGACTAGCTCTTTTTGGCTCACTTATCTTATAAAACCACTCATACTTTGAGGGTTATTGTTCTAGCAGTTGGGAAAACTCCACCTTGTTTTTCCATACGTGCTCCACATTACACATATCCAGTAATTAACAAATTCTGTGCTGAAATTAGCCGTGGGAACACAAGTTTCAAAATACTAAAGCATGTAATAGTTGTAGTCATAAAACTCTTATGTGCTGCCCTTTTTTAGGTTTGTAATATTTAGTACCCTAAAGGTAGATGTTCAACTTTTGTTCTATTTGCTTTAGTTTATCTTTCGCTATAAATACTTTGAATTTTTAACGGTTTCACTAAGTTAGTCTTGTGCTGTTGCTCTTACCTGTGTGGTTTATGTGAGGAAAACAGGTTGCAAGCATCCCTTTTTTGTACAAATAATGTTTCTGAATCTTTTTCATTATGAACAACAACCAAATTGACCCATTTATGCTTCAAGTGCTGTAGTTCACCTCTAACTGTTCAATTGGTTAGCAGTTGGTTCTCCTGAAGAAGTTTATGAAATTGTTGCTGGTGACTCATTGGACTTCGATTCTTGGACTTCACTCATTTCAGAGATCGAGAAAACTTACTCGGTGAACACCTTTTCATTATTGTATATTGTCAGATAACTTATATATACTTATTAATTTTCCTTGTAGTTGTTATCTAGAATTATCGTTTTATAAAAAAACAACTTGATAGAACAAATTGAATACAGGTTCACAGTATCATAGAAAGCAGTGATAATAAATTGATTAGCTAGCCGAGATAACGTTGGTACAGAAAGTGGGCTAAAACCGGTTATATGTGTATTACTGAAGGGTAAACCTTTAACCAGACCTAGTAACTTTGAAAATCTAGTTTCATAGGAAACGGGCTTATAGTGGGCCATAGGACATGTAAGTGTTTACAACCTCTTAAATTGCGTTAGTAAAATATTTTGGATACTTCCTGTGGTTATAGTTTTTGTAATCACATCTAATGTAGTAAGTATTTAAGTATCCATGAAATTTAAACAGGAAAACAAAATAATTCTTGAGTTTGCTGAAGGTCAACCCAACCTAAATACTGGCATGTCACAAAAAAGTTTCCATTTGACTTAAACCTAGTTTTGACCTGTTACATTGGTATTGCTCTCACCAACTAGAGTGAGTGTTAAATTTTCTGGGTTTTTCCTGCTTTAATTTGATTTTATCAGTTCCAACTAACTAGAGTGCAATAGTCTATATGGTTAATATTACAAAGTATAATTTTTATTATAACTGCAGGACAACATAAAGGCAATATCATCAGTTTACGAGTCGTTTCTTTCCTGGTTCCCATTGTGTCATGAATATTGGAAGAAGTATGCAGATCACATGGCACGGCTTTGCAGCGCGGAGAAGGCTGTTGAAATATTTGAACAGGCAGTGCAATCTGCAACATATTCTGTTGGATTGTGGGTTGACTATTGTAGCTTCAGTATACATGCTTTTGCTGACCCATTTGATGTTCGTCGGTAACTTCTAACTTCATTTTTTTTCTAGTTGATGAGTTTTGAGCTATTCCTAACATTCTGAATTCTGGTGTCACATTTTTTAACAATGATATCATAAAAGGACTACAGAAGTAAGGTAGACTCCTTTCTATAACATGGTAGGTGATCTGCCCGACAATCGGTTCCATATAATATAGCCAGTCTAATTGCAGTCATACATTGATGAAAATAATATTTGGAAGGTTAAAATCACAGAAAGCAAAGTTACTTGCAAATAGATGCTAAAAGAGCATTAATCAAATAGATGCTAAAAGAGCATTATAGAAAGACTGCCATGAAAATAAAATTTCCCTTTTAATCTTGTTGTGAACCTCTTGTCATACAATACTCCTGTGGTTGCTCTCCACTTGCACAACAGTGCCTGAACACAGTGGGCTACAACATTGTCTATGTCCCTGTCAATTTAGACAAACGATCTCAAATACTTGAACTTGGTTACTCTCTGCCCCTACAAACACGAATCGCATGAATGTTGGTTGACGTAGGAATCATGATACCTTGATCCTATCAGTTATTGTCATGAAGCGGGAATCATTCTAGGATTTGTGTCTCTCACACACATGCATATTAACATTCATTGCCTCATCCATCACGTTTTACATCTTGATATTCCATGTGCTGCATTCTGCCTAACAGATGTTTATTTAGCATCTGCGGGTAACCTTGAATAAATCCTGAATGGCACCATTGAATGAGAATATGTGAATAGACTTTGTATTTGGTGTTTTTTGGTTAATCATTACTTTAAACAAATCATTTTATTAGTACATGATATTACATGGGTGCTTTTGTTTCAACCAGCCTTGAAAAAGGTATTTTCATCTTATGTTAATTAAAAATAAAGATGAAATGATAAAGATAAAGAGTCCTTTTTACTCCTTGGTTGTCACAATATTAGAAAAGAAGTTGATGTCGTTTATTCTCTTTTACTTTGCAGAATATTTGAAAGAGGGCTGTCTTTTGTTGGAAAGGATTTCTTATGTCATAGATTATGGGATTTGTACATCCGCTTTGAGTTATCTCAGCAGCAATGGAGTTCTCTTGCACACATACTTATCCGTGCCCTAAAGTTTCCAACAAAGAGTTTACACAAGTATTATGACAAGTATGTTGGCTTTAACTTTAAGTAGTTCATCATAGATTTTTGGTTGTTGTAATGGTTCATAGTTTTTTTATCTGAGCTTGGCATGACCTGATTTTAAATTTGTATCTGTAATTACAGTTTTAAAGAGTTTGTTGCTTTTATGGAAGAGGATATGTCATTATCAAAAAGTTTCAATCTTGAACCATATGTAGCTGATTCAAACATAGAAGCTGCCACTTATGATGATGAAATCTATAGTGCCATAAAGGAACTGCAAGATTCCTCCAGTGTTGACTTGAGATCAAAAGCTCTAAATAAATTAATTGCCATTGCTGAGCTGTATTATTCCAAATCATGCAGATTACATGAAGAAATAGATTACTTTGAGAACTATATGGAGAGGAATTTCTTTAATGTAAAACCACTTGATGACGAGGATCTACAAAACTGGCATAATTATCTGGATTTCATTGAGAAGCAAGAGGACTTTGACTGGGTATGCTTGAATATCAGCAGATGGATACATGACTTATTAAATTAGATGAAGTAATTAGCCAATATCTACTTACAGGCTGTAAAAATCTATGAAAGATGCTTAATTTCATGTGCTAATTATCCTGAATTCTGGATGCGGTATGTGGAGTTTATGGAATCCAAGGGGGGACGAGAGCTAGCAAACTTCGCTCTAGAGAGGGCCACACAAGTTTTTTTAAAGGTTCATTTTGTATGTCTCTTGAATATACTTTGATAATTATTCATTGCGATCTGTGATAAATGACCTCGGCATGTTCTAGAGGTTGGAAAATGGTCAGTTTGGCGGGGTGGGTAGGGTTTAAATGGTAATTATCAAGTACGTGTTGAAACTTCAAAAAGGGTTGTGTTGGGGATGGTTGGAACGCTATGTGAGAGGAATTGGTTCATTTCACGCTTCTTATATATTTCATGCAGAATGTGTCAGAGGTACACATTTTCAATGCGAGATTTAGAGAGAAAATTGGTGATATTGAGGGTGCTCGTGCTGCGTTTCATCTTTGTGATACTGACTCTGATTTGTCTTTTATTGAAACTACAATGCATGAGGCTAATATGGAAACACGTCTGGTATGAAATCATGAGAATTGTCCTAAGTTTTAGTAATTGAGTGTGACTGAAACTGACTGTTTGAATATAATCAGGGAAATATGGATACAGCTTTGGAAGTTTACAAGAAAGCACTCAAAATAGCAGCAGAGAAGCAGAAAATGAGCATAATTCCTATCTTGTATATTCACTTTTTCCGTCTAAAATATCTGGTATTTAAACTTATATTTCTAGCTACTAAATGTTCTTTAGTTATTTCTATTCAATTGACTATACTTCTACTTAAAAGGGGGAATAAGCTTCTTGGTTAAATATGCTTTTGGATCGTCATATTCTTCCTAACTGTGGGATACTGTCTGTTTGTAGATCACTGGTAGTGCAGAGGCTGCTATCGACTTACTAATATCTGGTATTCAGCAAGTGCCTTTTTCTAGATCACTTACAGAGGTATCTTTGTCCTTATTATCTAAAACAACTGTGGCTTTATAAATAATTAATGTATCGATGCTTAATATGCTTAAAAAATGTTACAATAATATTTTTTTGTTCATACAATTAAGTGTAGCGTTTTATGCATTTAAATACATTTTGGATGACTTTCAACCCATATGACACGCTCGATTCATTTGAAGAGTTTTCCGTTAACCTTAATATCACCCAAATCAACCTGTTTGTATATAAACCATGGAAATTGCCAAAATTAATTTGAAGTGTACCTAGTGACAGATCACTCCACAAGCCAAATATTAAATACGTATGAAGAAAGAAATAAAAAAGTGAAATAATCAGATAAAGGAGGAAGATGGACTAATGTGCTGCTATTGTTGTAGGAATTGATAAATTTTGCAATGATGCACGAGGGATCAAAACATTTAAATGTAGTGGATCACATTATGGACACTGTTATAACTTGTGGATCAGATGGATCCCAAGGTTTAAGCTCCAAAGATCGTGAGGATTTGTCAAATTTGTATTTGAAGGTCAGATATTTATTCAAAGTTTAAATCAGATTATTTAAATTTGATGGTTGATTATGTCAACTTTATTGATTGTAGTTTGTTGACTACTGTGGAACAACCGATGACATAAGGAAGGCATGGAAGCGTCACATAAAATATTTTCCACATCTCATACGGAGTACCTTTTTCCGCAAATACCCTTCCAATCAGCGTTCAAATGAGCCCAAAAAACCAAGAAAAAAGAAACCCCACCTTGTTGCTAAGCAGCCATCAAGGGTTCACAGGATTGAGCGTGAAGAACAAAAGTCGTTGACATCCAAAAGTCAACCCATTGACCCACACAAGCCTACAGTCAACCAATACAAAGAAAAGGACAATGAGACTTCCTTAAAGGAAAATACTCGTTTTCAACAATCTGAAGATAATGGGGCTGGAGAACTAGAAGGATCAAAACATCAATCTGGAAGTTTATCACAAAACAATGTAGAAGTATCACAAAAGAATGATCAAATCAGAACCGAGCCAGAGGAAGACCATGAACATGAGGATACCATGGACCCTTCCACAGCCAATCAAAACCCCGTTCCAGCCACTGAATCTACTAAGAAACAAAATAATACAGATGACCATGAACATGAACAAGAAACAGACCCACAGCAAATCCCTTCACAAAGCATGGAGGCTCGCAAAACTAGTCACATGCTTACTGCCTCTGAACATGTGTCAAATATGCAGCAGCCACAAAACCCTGTATCCGCATCCCAGTTACATTTGTTGACCCAAAATGGTCAACCAATGGTTCAGTATCCTGTGCAAGGTAGTGAACAACCTGGGGTGATCCAGAACCCACAAGCTTATAATCAAATATGGCAATATCAATACCAGAATCAGCAACAATGGCTGCAAATGCAACAGTACATCCAACAACAACAACAACAACAACAACAGCAATTTCAATCACAACAGCAGTATCACCAGTTTTATCAACAGCAGGAACAGTACCAGCAGTATTGGTTACAGGTGTACCAGCAGCAGCAGCAGCAACAATTGCAAGAATATAATATGCAGATGCAACAATACCAACAGATGCAACAAGTGCCCAACGATTTACATCAGAATCACCTGCAACAGATTGCTATGATGTCAAATGTGATGCGGAATATTAGCCATGATCAACAGGTACATCTTATTATTAAAAGGGATTGTATAAAGGCGACTTCAATATGCAAAAGTTTTCAAAAAGACCATCAATTGTCAAAAGGGCAACCCAACACCAAATTTGGTGTAAAATGACTATTATACTCTATAAATTTAAAAAAATTGCAAATTCTTAAATGAAAAGTTACAAAATTGAGGGGTGTTTTCACAAAATTAAGATCTTTAAATATAATTTGAAAAAGTGGAAAAAACCATATGGGCGGAATGCGAACATATTATAAGTCCCTGGATTTTGTTTGTATAATTATTTACGCCTTAACTTGTAAATTTAAACCAGAGTCCCTGGATTGTATAACAAAAAAGTCATTTCTTTACATGATTAAACTTTACATGTTATTGTTATGCAGGGTCAAGGGACGATGCCTCCAAATACAACAATGCCATATGCACAACCAAACCCTACTAATGCGGTTGTCCAACCAATGGCTGCAACCAAACCCACATTAGCTCTAACAAACATCATGTCTCCAAGTAATCTACAACCAGCTTCAGATTCCAAATAGATTCTCCTTCTTTGATGACCAGTTTATTTTTGGTTATGGCATTGTATGTATATGAGGTACTTAATTCCTCTTGTCATGAACCTTTGAACATATACATGAATGATGAATCTACTAACTGAATCAAACTGACCGGACCATTGTAAGGGTACTTTTAGTTTCTATTTTCTCAGATCCAGACGTTGAAACTGATTTTCTGATTATTGTAACATTAGGTTGCAATAATCTTTTTCTGATATCCTGATAAGTAGATTATGCTTCAATGATAACCGGTTTCAAAATAATCATCAGATTATCAATCGTTGCTGCAATAATACTGATCGTCTTGAGGTAATATATCCATCATTTATTTTAAGTTAATGAATTTTCTGATTATTGTTATTGTTTGATATCATATAATCACTTGCGAATTTCGATGCAGGGATAACTGCATGTGCATATGAACTTGATTTATCTGATCTTTCGTTGAAGGTATGTTTCACCATCATCTCCAGTCAAAAGATTAAATTACGTGGAATATTCATTTTGATTACTACAGGAAAGCAGCCAAGCTGGTTAAGATCCAACGACTTCAATTTGGGTTGAAGATAACTTTCTCTACTTTGGGATCAAAATTTTATTGATTATTGGGGAATTTAAAAAATTGGAGGGGCATATAATTAATATTTTTAAATGAAGAAATGTAAAAATATGTTAAAGCAAATGGTTAATGCATATATATATATATATGTATATATGTATATATATATATATATATTCTTTAAACTAGTACTATAAATTATAAAATATTAAAAAAAAATAATAATAATAATAATAATAATAATTGTAATAATAACAACATTAATACCAAATAATATAGTTTTATACTTGTCATTCATAAAAATTTAAATTGGTTTTAACTTATTCAAACGGTTAATATTAACATAGTGGATGTCAATTCTTATTTATGCAGCCTTATATTTTTTACACATGACAAAGATAATTTTTCTTTGCCAATTGAGGGAAGTTATTCTATAAATAGAGTCAAAAAGTTATTGAGTCAAAAGGAAATAGAAGAATGAGAATAGGTTAAGTTTGTTCTTCCCGTGTTGGAGGATAAGGATACGTTATAAGGGTTTATTTGTAGCGGGTTTGTATTTTATAGCGGCGAGCGCACTCTCTCTGATCTTCACTTTGTGAGGGTTTATCTGTAGCAGGTTAGGGGATGTATGTGTTACGTGGCGTTTTAATGTGAAGATTCCTACTAATGGGCCTGTTTGGTGTTGAGCGGTTTGTTAAGTTTGTTGAAGGTAGTTAAATAAATAAACGTGATAGTTTGTTACGTTATATTTGGTTCATGTGGAATTAAACCGTTGCAATCGTTTGATACTCTCTATTGATAGTCACTTTGATCTAATGTTAGTCATAAGAATTTTTGTGGCCATTAATCACATTTGTTTGAATGGGTGCTTCGATCCCTACATATGCATTACCTATGCGCTTTATTTTTGTATCAAGGCATACATAAACTTTTAAATTCTAGTATTTATATATTACAAATACAGATGTACAAACGTGTTGTTGCTATAGAAACAAATAATCTATGTTCAGAAATCTTAGCAACACTTGTATATTTGGGTTAAAACCTTTACGTGTATGGGGCATAAGGGCTAATTAACATTCTATTTCTATATGTTGGTACATCGTTTCTTGAAAGACAATTAACCAATATCCCTCTTACACATCATCAAAGAAAGTAGTGTCAAACGATTATCAATGCCCTAAAAACAACTTGACCATAATCAGAAGAACTGTACCATATAAGTCATCATCTATAAATGAAAAGTTAAACTTGATTAATATGATATTTAACATAGAACAAACAGTGTTCCACATTATTGTTGGGCATAATAACCGGTTAAGACTACATTCTATACGTATTCAAGTGCAATAAAATTGAAAGATTCATACACTTATCACTCTTGTCAGGCGTTTACTCGCAGTGAAACACTCCCTATTAGCTGTTGCAACCCCCCCTCCCCCCTCTCCAATGGCTAAACACTATAAATACAAACTAATTATCCCAAAGTTTATACACCAATTTCAAACATTTCTTCTATTATTTCTCATTTTACACACCATGGAATCCTATAAAAAATCAACAAAACATCCCAAGCCAATGTTGAAAAACGTTGCTTCACGAAATTCTAGACCGGAACATGAAGATTTTCTTTAAACCGCATGACGATGTTCTCGAGTCAATTTTGAAAAACGTCCTAGAACGCAAACGACAAATTGGATGACTACGTGATTGAGAGTTTGATTATAGATTTATAGTTTTAGTATTTCTTTTATTTTTAATGCTTTTATTTTAATGTAGTTTTTAATTTTTGTTTTTACATTTTTTAAATTTTATGAAGCTATTGTTAAAAACCATAATAATAAATTGTTGTGACCATCATGACATGATTGTTTCCTTCAAATCAGGAACGAGATGAAGCACCTACTCTACTGGTCGTCTGCTCTCTCGAGGCCGTCCTTATCTAGATACAAAAAGGACATTATTGGATATCTAATTTGAGGACGTTGACACCTGGTGTAGCGTGATATGATAAATTATAATTTGTGGGTATATGATGTAATGTTTTTAGTGAGAATGACCCATCTATCTTTACTTATTGTAATAATCTATATATGCACCTCGTAAAAGTTTCAACCTTTAACTTTTTAAATAGAAAAAAATACACTTTATCATCAAGATATAGCTTCCCGCCTCCTTCATTCCTACTACCTCCTTCGGGACTGGCTGAAATGAATGAATTCTCATGGTTTCCGCCGGCTAATAGGGCGTCCCCTCAAGTTTTGATTATTATAAGAGAAAAGCAGAGAGAGGAAGGACTGTTTGCGAAAAGAAACCATCGAAAAAGAATGAGAGAGGGAGCCGATCAAACATGAAGCTCCAATACACCTCTCGCTACAATAGCCTAACAAAAGGGAACAAAATAATATAAAAATTATAGCATGTATACTAACATTTTTAAAACATATAAACATAATAATAAATATATTTAGAAGACGACTTTGGGTGGTGTTTTTATTGCTGCCAAACGAGACTCAAGTCAACTTGCGGTCAGGATTTAGGCGAGTGTAACCACGCGCTAAAAGGAGAAAGTTGATATGTGCCGCCGTCATGTATACGTGGTGTAATTCTATCGGTTGCTTAAATTACATGTGCATTTACATTTGTCAACCCCTTATAGTTTCTCCAATTATCATACAAACCCCCTTTAAACTTTAGTTTAACACTTTCTCCCCTGAAATTCATTTTACCACTTACTCATTGGATTCATTGAAAGGGAATATTAGTATATCAAAGTGTTCATATCACCTAACTGTTTCATTAAAAAATGTTGGCTATTATTTACTCTAATTGGATGTGCTTTGATCGTAAGGTGTAGGCTATACGTGCATGAAATGGAAAGAGCTGACATGTGTTTGCATTTATCTTGGTCTTCACGTTCATTGTCGCGGGGAAACTTGTTTTATGGTTTATTCATTTGAGTTTTGAAAAAGTTTATAGATGTCAAAAGACATTTGGCTAATGGTTCTTGAGCTTGAGCATAGAATATATAATAATTCAAGAGAAATGAAAAGGAATAGATATTAGTAATAAGAACATGTGTTTAAGC
>BJCM01085225.1:0-13060 GCA_018326385.1 Flaveria bidentis
GGTTTGAAAACCGGGTTTTAAACCGGTTTGAAAACCGGGTTGAAGAACCGGTTTGGAAACCGGTTTGAAAACCGGTTTGAAGACCGGTTCGGGTTGAAACCGGTTTGTAGTGTGGAATGAGAAAACCGCTTAAGAACCGGCGGTTCGGGGCCGGTTTGAAACCGGTTTGGGCCAAACCGGTTTGGGCCTCAAACCGGTTCCGATTTTTTTGGCCGAACCGGTTCCCGAACCGGTTTTTTTGTACAAGTCTATTTGTAAGTGAAACATTAGTTATAATTTGAATTGATTGCTTAGTTTATTTTCTTTTGATATAAGAATTTAATTATGTGTTTGATTGAAGTTCAACAATTTGTTTTTGTTTAAGTATTTGCATTTATCATTCGCATTTAGTTTTCTTGCATCATGAACAATTCGATTTGCACGTAAAGTACTTGATATATTAATGAATTGATACTTTTATGAACAAGCGAGTCTTAAAAATTTGTTTCTTGATTATCACTTTAATCGGGCAATCTCACAAAATCATGTCTATGTGATTATTAATTGATTCTTAGTAAGCTATTGTAGATCTTTGAACTTGAACTCGAAAGTGATTACCCTTTTTGTTTATAGTTTCCAAAACCATAATCAAGTTTATTGATTTCCTAATTATTTATATTTAGTTTACTTTTCATTATAAACAAAAAACCAAAAATTTTCACTTTTTAGTATTCTTGTTTTATGTTTTAGTTCAAAGGCATTCAAGCTTGTCTCCAATTTTTCATGAAGACGACTATTACTTATTTGTACTAGTTATATTTATTTAAGTTCTTTAAATTAATTTGTTTTTTATCCAACCACGATAACACGATCATTTCTCATGAATCTCTCTGCCAAAAGCCCCTAACTTATGATAGATAACCTATGGATCTTTGGTTGCCTATATTTTTCCAATCGTATCACCATCTCCCATTACAAATTAGCCCCTTGCTCCACTTATGAATATTTCTTGATTATCCCAAGCACCAAAAAGGATAATCTAGCTCGATTACAAAACCTGTAAAATAATAATACCAAGACACATTATAAATGAATAGTCTTACCAAAAAGGATAATCTACCAAAAACCCCCTACCTTTCCTTCTAATGTCTTAAAGAATAGTTTGATATCATATACCCCTCTCCTAACTCGATCTTTTAAGATTCCTTACCTCTCCCACTGAAACAATGGTTAAGTTTGGGATAAAACCTAAATACAAAAATGGCTAAGTTCTGGATAAAAGTTATGACTAAGTTATTAATTGATCACAGGTTTTAATTGCAATGATTTGTGTACTTGAATCATTGATGCGTTTTAGGTTGAACAATTCATTCAATTAGTCAGGATTTGAACTGAACCAGTCTCGGTGATTGAATGAGATTTTGGTTTTGATAGTAATAGCCTTAATTACATTGAATAAATCGGATTAAAATAGGTCCGGAGTTCCAATCTAATCCGCGAAAGGTAAGGGAGATTAATTGGAATGGAAATCAATGAATTTTGGGTGTGTGGGGGTCACAGGAGACCCACCCGGAGAGTGTGGCCGGAACAGGGGTTGCCGATGAGGGAGTTTTGGTTTTTTTTTTTTTTAATAATTACACTTAGGTCCATGTAATTTGTATTGATTATCATTTTATGTTTACAATTTAAACCCTAAACTTTTTAAAACCTAATTTTATGAATTAATCAATATATTGTTTTACTAAAACTTTATACATTTTGTAAAACTTTGCATTACTACTATTTATTTTAAACAAATAACTAAAACCTCATAATTAATGGTTTTTTAATTCTACAAAATTATAAAATTATTTTATAATTTATGAAATTGTCATAAATTGAAATAATGATACAATTATAGTATTTAATCACCAAAATTAATAAAATCTTTTGATGATGAATATTAAATTACATGAATGTCTCAAATGGGTTTGCGTATATAATTTAAATAGGTCAAATGTTACGCTAGAGGGAAACATAAGATATTTGACGAAAATAAAGATTGTGTGCCCCAAGGAGCCGAAATACAAATAATGATTTCTAGGGGAATCAAAGATGCAATTCTCACCAAAATCTCAACACTAAAAGAGAAAGACTCTCTCAGTCAAAATAATAAAATTTCAAGATCTAGAAAGAAGAAATATAATCATCATAGTTTAGGTAACGAAAATTCTAAACATGAAGCACTAAATAAAAAGAAGAAACAAAAAGATGTTTATATAAAACATTTTAAGCATGTAAACCTACTAAGTTTTCAGGCAGTGAAGGAGCAACTACACCCATCTAATGACTAGAAAAGGTCGAAGCAGTTTTGGCTATTAGCAAGTATGCTGATGAGGATATAGTTGTGTTCGCCTCATATTCTTTCAAAGACGAGGCATTGCAATGATGGAACTTTGTTATCCAGGCAAAGAGACGACATAAGACTTATACAACGACTTGGAACAATTCCTTTCATTGGTGACTCGGATGTTCTCTCCAATGAACAAAAAATAGAAAATCACTAATGAAATTCTGAATCTTCGAATGGTTGGACAAATAACAATGGGTATAATACTAGATTGTTGCATATGCCTAAATAGTGCTATATGTTATGACACCTGAGCTATATTTCGAGGCTGGTCAATGAAATTCATGATATGGTGGAGATGATCATGCCATAAATAATATAGTCTGCGGTAGAGTTAGTCGTGCTTTTGACAAATGGGTTGGTCATAACTTAGGAAGAGCATAAGAAAAGAAAATTGGCCGAGAAACCAAGTGTCTGAGACATGCAAATTTGATAAAAGATTAGAAAAAAGAAACTTCATACTCTCTATATGTAGATGCAAAATATGCGGGAATAGACATACCGAAATATGCAGGAACTTCATACTCTCTCTTATGTTTGTTTATTAATAAAATGAATTTTTTTATGAACTGTTCACGATCACTTACCGAACGAGGTTTAATTTTGTGTTTGTTTACTAAAGAAATGAACTGTTTATGAATTGTTCACGAACAATTGTCGAACATAAATGGACACAAACAAAGAAATACAAACACAAACACAAACAAATGTTCATGAGCACAAACAGAAACTTATCAAACTTTAACACAAACTTAACTAATTATTCGAACATACTTGACATAATTATCACAAATATAACTAACATAAAAATTAAGAAGTTTGTCAAGCTTTAAAATAATTGAAGTTGATAATATTCAAATGGGAGATGCTGGCAAAGACATATTACAACCAGAGTTTCATAGTTTTAGATATTATAACTAGTAAAATAAAAATATAAAATCTTTAAATAAACAAACACAAACGAACATATCATTGAACGTTCACGGACATAAACGAATGAACAAGCCCTTTGTTCGTTTAACTTAACGAATGTAATTTTCTTGTTCTTCTTCATTCATTTATTAAACAAACAAACATGAATGAACTTCCTGCTAAACAAGTTAGAAACTGATAGCTAAACGTTTGCTTTGTTTACAATCTTTGTTTTTCAATGTTTGTTGGCTCAAATCCATTGGATTGTATTTGAGCTAATAGAGGCATCCTCTGTAATTTAGAAACAAGAAAACATGCCTCTCATTAAGAATAGTGCAGACAATTTGTCATAGATAATATAAACATATCTTTTATTATTATACATAAAAAAATATATGCAAACAACCATATATGAAGTGTTTTATTATTAAGAAACAATGTATGCGGTCAGTTGGTGTTGTTCCCCGTGAAGAAAGATAAGAGAGGGTACATGGATGCAAAGAATAGTTGTAGGCAAAACATGTGACCTTTTGTCCTGTGACATAAATTAAATATGTGCAATCATGGCTTTTGGTGCTACGATTTTGTGACTTTTTATTTCAAAAATCCTATGGTATGGATGTTTAAATTCTGATTATTACTATGGATCGACAGTACTAATTTCTTTCCTTGCACAAATCATGATCTCATTTCATGAGTTTCATTACCTACAGCTACTGCAAAGAATAATAATAATAATACTAATACTAGCAACCTCAACAAATCAGGTGGCTATCTCACCTCCTAACTCCACATCCCTAACAAGATCGATCTGCAACTCTACGCCATACCCGGATGTTTGCTTCGACTCCCTAAAGCTCTCGGTATCCATCGGTATCAATGCCAGTCGTTATAACAATATCCTCGTCCAATCTCTCAAGGTCGCTACAATGGAAGCAGTGAAACTACTAAGTTTGTTGTCCAGCAGTGATGATAATATCATTGAGAAGCACAAGGGAAGCATGGAAGACTGCAATCAACTCCATGAAATAACTGTTGCCTCCTTGAACAAGTCCATCACTCGACTGTTAGCGTTCACCACAACCCCCAAAATGTCAAAGTTGGCGGACGTCAGCGCTTTCCTTGCAGCAGCGGAAACCAACAAGAATACTTGTCTCGAAGGCCTGGAGTCTGCATCGGGCCCTCTAAAACCACTTCTGGTCAGCACCATAATCGCTGCTTACAAACATATCAGCAACTGTCTTTCTCTTCTCTCACCCATCACCATCATGTCTCCTCCACATCAAGCTGATTACAATGATGATGATGATGATGATGTAGAGGACTACAACACTCTAACCGTGGCCATTGACGGGAGTGGTAACTTTACAACCATCACTGATGCCATAAATTTTGCTCCCAACAATAGCCTTGACAGGGTCATCATCTACATTAAACAAGGCGTGTATGAAGAAAACGTAGAGATCCCTAGTTACAAACCCAACATAGTTCTTATTGGAGAAGGCAGTGATACTACTATAATCACCGGTAACAGAAGTGTGATGGATGGTTGGACTACTTTCAGATCGGCCACTGTAGGTAACGTCCTCGTATATGTATATATATGTGTGTATATTATTGTTATTATTATTGATCAAATAAGGAAGGTATTACGGTACATGCATGCAACTGAATGGAATGCAATGCAATGCATGCAGCTGTGTCAGGTGAAGGATTCTTGGCCCGTGACATGGGGTTTTACAACTTAGCAGGAGCAGAGAAGCAGCAGGCAGTAGCCCTTCGTGTGAATGCGGACCTTGCAGCAGTTTACAGATGCACTATAAGCGGTTATCAAGACACGCTCTACGTCCACTCCTTCAGACAGTTTTACAGAGAATGCGACATCTACGGGACCATAGATTTCATATTTGGCAATGCAGCCGCGGTGTTTCAGGAATGCAACATCATATCAAGAATGCCGATGCCCGGCCAGTTCACCGTCATCTCCGCCCAGTCGAGGGACTCTCCTGACCAGCAAACAGGGTTTTCCTTTCAGAATTGTTCCATTTTGGGGACGGAGGACCTCCACGACGTCCACAGCTATCTTGGGAGGCCATGGAGGCCATACTCTCGCACCGTCTTCATGGAGTCCTACATTGATGACTTTATTGACCCCAAGGGTTGGATCCATTGGTCAGATGATCATGAAGGCAATTTGGACACCTTATATTATGGCGAGTATGCCAACGTCGGTCCTGGTGCGAGGGTAGATGGTCGAGTGACATGGTCTGGCCATCACCTGATGGACTACTATGAAGCTTCTAACTTCTCAGTCTCCGAATTCATCACCGGCCAGGAGTGGCTAGACTCCACGTCCTTCCCTTATGATGATTCCGTGTAGTTGTACTTGTCGTAACTTTCTTTTCTTTTCTTTTCTTTTTCATTAACACTTAACTTTCTCTACTCTCGATCTAGAGAAAAATTAAGAGGTATATGAACATGAAACATTAATTAATTTGTGAATTCTTCTCAACTACTCAACGCTTACCTTATTTTAATTGATTTCTTCTCTTCTTTTCTTTATGTAGGAACATTTACATATTACATATATCATCAAATGATCAAAACCCACTTATCTATAGTCAAACATATTTTGAGGCGTACTTGAGCCACCCTAAAAAGCGTTGCTTCAAAAAATGAGAGTTTTCTGTGCTTTTTTTTTGCATGTATGTGACATCACCACACAAATATCAAGTGTCATATTACGCCATTATTTGTGTTATATATTATCAGATTTAACAAAGAAAAGGAATTAAATAGTGCATTTGCTTGGGTGTCAAATGTGAGGCCAAGGACAAATAAAGCAACAAATTCTTGCCAAAAAAACCGATCCAAAATGAATCCAGACACAAGTTCAGAAAGATAAAAAAGAAAAAAAATACATTTAAATGCAACATCAAAAGGTTAATACGTTGCAAATCAACCAAGGACAGGGAAAATACGAGTAATGCGATCCAACGGAATGCTTTTAGCACCACTTGTCCTCCTCAGTTCAGGATGATTAAACTCATTTCTTGGCAGTGAAACAAGTTCGCCTTTGCCTTCAACAATCCAACCGTTATTTGCCACATGCTGCTCAATAAACTTATCCAAAGACACGCCCTCAATATTAATTGCCTGTTATGTTAACTTGTGTACTTAGGCTCCAGACCAAAGGTATATATAGAAAATATCAGAAACAGACAAGCTCGCTACAACCATACAATATGCTATACAAGACAAGCAAGATTGCTACAGCCTACAACTTAAGCATTCTCACCAAACATGGGTTCAAAAACTCTAGTATTATTATAACCTCTTATTCTAGGCAATATGAACACCTGATCAGTGATAGTTTTTCCTACTTCCATACTAGTTAGCAATAGGCACTAACCAATAATTGCAATAAAGGCTGCATACAAGTAAACAAGCACATGAACACGTTGTATCAATATACATATGAATAAAGATTGCTTCCTGAATGCATCGTTTGGAACATGATAAGTCAAAGCCAGCAACACAGCCATTTTGTTGACCCAAACCCAAACTTTCTAGCTAGCGGCATGGTATTCAAATACAACAAGGCAATAGAAAAAACCCATGATAAACAAATTTCCCATTTACTAAAATTAATTTGCAGAAAAAGGCTCTATAGGCTACAATAGCAAGCAAGTATATCCTTTTTACTAATATTAATTTGCCCAGAAAACAGCTTCAGATTTGACAAAACGAATTATAAGAGACCAAGCACAATAACATGAGAACAAATACCTCAGCAATGTCAGATCTTGGGACCTTTTGATATGTCAAAGACAGGACATGAACGGCATATTCTTGAATTGCTTGCTCAAACCCTGGATACAACACAAGCTCCATCTCATCATACAGTATTTAACATTAACTAAAGACAAAGATGCAGATAAGATGTCCAAGACTGAATTATAATCCACAGATGAGTAAGTTGTTAATTTCTTTCAGCAGATGAGGACTAATCAGTTTCATAGAAAAGCCCCGTTGTTGATAACAATTACAAATGTACAAGTTACTTCGCCAAGAATATTTCTTTCAGCATCTAGGTGGGTGGGTTTTCCTTAAAAAGATGATAACTAAAGCAGATAAAGTATTTAACCACGTTGACCCTCAAAGGCAATAAATATGGCACCAAAATTTACAACCATGATGACGCTTACGATGCTCTAATAATATAATCAAACTAAACACAAAATTCCTTCTTACTCCATCTCAAAACATCAGCTTAGATAGACAAAAGGTCCACTGTTTTCTCAGATATCAAGTTGACAAAATTATCATATATTATTAAAAATCCCGCCCCAAGATCGCTTATCTCCCAGAAGAAAGAACGATTAGAAGCAAATATAACAAGATGACTAAAACAAGAAACTCATGAGTCTTGCCATCCATCCCTTGCAGGTGGCATAAGAGCAAAAGCTGAATTTCATAAATACAAACACACAGAAGTTTTTGTGCGTGTGTGAATGTCATTAATGCCTACATACCTGGCACAACTTCAAGGATATGGCGGTTTTTAGCTGCTTCATCCCAAAACTGACGAAATTTGGCAGTCTGCATACCAAATAGTAGATCGGTATCAATGCTAAACTTAGTAGACTTTATCCGGTGCAGAGAGAGATAAAGAGTTCAGCAAATTTATGACATAAATAAGCTTTTTAAACTGTTGCCCAAAAACTAAATAAATCACTTCTCGTGCAAGAATATTATGTTTGGATGTGTTCAAAACATGTATCTGATGGAAATTCCATTCAGTCATTCACCAAAATGTACAATAATACACATACAAACACATCTAATCCAAAGCCAAATCCAGTCTCAAAGCATATTCCCAAACAAGCCAAATACAGCCAAAAGTAAAAGACAGCAGCAGAGAACTACAAGAGTCTGAGGACATAATCAATAAAGAAATAAAGTAATTATTAATGATGAAAATATACCTCCAAATAGTGGGAGAGAACTATAAGAGTTTTGAACTGTTCATCCATTTGCTGACATAAGTAAAAGAAACACAAAAAAAGCTATAAAGTACTTCTCAACATTTAGTGAAAAGAATGCATAACAATTATAGAATGACCATTACAAAAGTACCACTCTCTCTGGAATCAAAAAGAGACATAGGCTGAAATCTGGAGCAGGCATTGCCATAAGAGCCTAAGATGAAAACAACAACAATTAAAACTCCACCATAACAAATGTGACTATTCAATGGAGAATACTATTTAAATTGTCTCAAACCAATAAAAATAAAAATAAAATAAAAACATTTTTAGGTAAAGGCTTCCCACACACAAGCCACCTAACTGCCGTCTTTGGGTATGCTGTGATTATGGCATTATGCATTGTGTGGAATGCCTCAATGCTACCCACATGATGTGTGTCTCATACAATAATAATACATTTTCAGATAAAGACTTCCCACACAAAAACCTCCATAATGACATCTCTGGGTATGCTATCATTATATGTTGTGTGAGCTAACAGAACTCAAATGCTACTTCTCATGAAGTGTGTCCTGTAAATTAAAAACATTTTTAGGTAAAGGTTTCCCATACACAAGCCTCCCAAACACAAGGACCAGGTGTGTTATAGGATTTGGGTATCCTTGATCATGGCTCATGTCCCATGAACTCTCCCATGTGGTTCCCCAAGCTAATGTATGGGTAAGCTCCAAACACAAGCTAGATTCATCATGTTGGTTACCACTAACAAATGCACAAACATAAACTAGCACATTCAAACCTTAATCAAAATGCGAGCAACAATCTGAGTGTTCATCCTTTCTGGCTCGAACTGTAATGCCAACAAAACAGTTAAAAACGATACACAAAGAAATCAACACAAATCACCAATGTGGAAAATGAATTGCCAAATAGATTTCAAGAAGATTATAAATCAAAATAACCTGATACAGGCGGAGAAGGCAAAGATTTGCATCTAAACTGTAGGTCTGTGATGAAACCTGACATTAACCAACCAAACTAAATAAAATTTACAAAAAATATGTAACTTGTTTATAACACAACTCTAAAGAACCATCAAAATTTTCAAGGAAATGTTTAGTCCCTAGAAGAAGTGGCAAAGCCTTCTGGCCGATTTAATCCAGATCAGACCACCACACTAAACAAACACTACGCAGCCACCCAGTCATGCCATAAAATCCATCTCTTCTCTCTCTCTATTTCTCTTCTCTTTTATCTTATTTAGTAAAAACAAAAAGAATCATGCTATAAGACTCCTACCATCCGCAACAACCAAAGTAAACAAAAAGGGAAAAACAAAAGAAAACAAGTCAATTGTTCCCGATTTAATTTATTACAGCTATCTCCAAGCCACAACTACACCATTGTAGATGAACGTGAGATGAGAACTTTAGTCCATCTAGGTGCAAAAAACAACACGAACAGGCCAGCCAAGCAAAACGAGTTTCAAAACCAGCTAGAACCTGTCTAAACCGGCAAAATTGCTTGTGTAGAATGACCAAGATATCCTTATAATGAAAAAATACCCCCTTTAATTCTCATCCCATCCGACCCTAGGCCCTGGTTGTCGTCAACTATTACACATGGAGACCCCCCCCCCCCCCCCCCAAGAAGTCTAACAACATTTGAATGTGATTGATGCACTTGATTTCATGTTATGCATTTGATAAAAGCATCAATATCGAAAAAGGATGAAGTGAGAAGGGTGAAGAATAGAGAATGAATAAAAAATGGATGGTTAGAAAAAGAAGAGCTTGATGGTAATTGGTATGAGGAAAGTTAAGGTTTGATATTACAAGAGTTAGAAGGAAGTAGAAAGTAGGGGAAGGGAACCTGTTCGTTGACGTAGTTTTCGAGATCGGGGAGAATGTCAGGGTTGTAAGGATTGACAGCTACGAGCTGCTCCACGGTGTAAGACGCCTGCTCTCTTCCGCTTCCCATAGGATCCCAATTCACTCTATGCCTCGTATGTGTTTTTGCAATTGCAGGAGATGACCAAGCACAAGCCACAAGGAAGGAAGACGACGACCACACCACACCACACCACACCACACCCTGTGTGTGTGTATAAGTTAGGGTTCCACTTCAACCTTCGAATGGGCCTGGGCCGTTTTACTCGGATGGTCCACGTCCTTATTTTAGCTTTTATGATTTGATATATAAAACCTTCCACAAACATGACATCGGTGATCCTTGAGGAGGGTCAATGTTGACTTGTCCCTTGTTTGAAAACCTAACCGGAACTCAACGAAACAACAAGAGTTATTATATAATTATATAACTATTTACATTTGAAACTTACGTTAATAGTAATTTACTACCCTCTTTGCATAATGTACAAGGTGGAGATGTCCTCTGCCATAAGCACGTCTTCTTCACCATACATGTGCTTCAGAGTCTTTTTCATCATACATGTGCTTTAGAGCCTTCTTCACCATACTTGTGCTTCAGAGTCAGAGTAAACCCTTTCAACACCATACCACGCAAGATCTGATGGTGTCTCTAACTCTCCATTCGTGATATAGTTACTTATTTGGGGTTCACAGGATTATGCATCTTCACACATAGTAAGTATTCGCATCTCATCATCTTCTCGTTTGCATTTCTCTATAGGAACATGGACCGAATTCACAATCAATTCAGGGTTTTTTTAAACATTCTTCTCCTAAAATCATCTCTTTTGAATTTTGTTTGCCCTACACCATCTTCTCCTAAAAGAACGTCTCTTTTGAATTATCACAAAGTCAGATAAAAAATACATTTGATCATCTTCCCTTTTGCATTTCTCTATAGGTTTCTTGAAACATTCTTCAAATATTCTTCTCCTAAAATAACTTCTCTTTTGAGTTCTGTTTGCCCTAGACCTTCTTCTCTTAAAAGAACTTTCCTTTTAAATTGCCCCAAAATCAGATAAAAAGAAGAATTTGGTTAATTTGTTCTTTATGATTACTATAATTTGTTGAACACGCTAATCGAACAACAAGGTTTTGGATTCCTTTTATACATCATTATTTCATTGTTGTTTGTTTTTTTATCATAAGTGCAACCTGTTTGCAGATCACCAGCTCATTTGTATTTCTGTATTTTTGTTTTAAGAACGCCTTTCGCCTTGTAGATTATGCTTTATTGTCTTATGTTGTTAACCTAAACTTTTTAATTTCTTTTTCTTGGTGCATTTTGCATTGTAGGGCTACTAATGTTGTTTGATGCTAAAGTAAGGTAAATTCACTGCTTTACCCTTTTACATTGTTGTTTAATATATGTGGTTGTGCTGCAATGTATTTGTTTGTATTTTTATGTGTGCCCCACATGCTTTTCCATCCTGATGTCTTATGTTGTTAACCTAATCTTTTTAGTTTTTTTTTCTTGGTGCACTTTGCATTACAGGTCTGCTACTAATGTTGTTTGATGCTAAAGTAAGGTAAATTCATTGCTTTAGCCTTTTACATTGTTGTTTAATATATGTGGTTGTGTTGTAATGTATTTGTTTGTGTTTTTACGTGTGCCCCAAATGCTTTTCCATCCTGATTGGATATGTGTTATGTGTGGAATTTCAAAACGATATTACTTTTTGAGTGTTTCATATACCATGGGTGTTTTTTAACCCTGTGTTAAAAGAAGGTTTTCATATAAATCACAGGTTTATAATTTGTTTACAAAATGATGGTTTGGGTTCTTAACCTTGTGTTATGTCACACCCCGACCAAAGTGGCGGAACATGCCGGGGCGCAACTAAAATTGTTCAAATGCATACGACACTATTAAAGTGACAATATTTAATCAACTCATTCATTTCATAACATGTTCTTACAAATACAAGAAAATAAACAGTTCTTAACTAATAACCTAACGGTCCAAAATAAAGTAACGTCTTTAAATCTTCAATCAACCGACAATCAAACCTGTAGCATTGCATAAAATATGTTTTGTCAACATGTATGCTGGTGAGCAATTCCATGACTTTATAAATATAATATAAGGCAAAAATCCACAACTCAAATATGTGAAGCCGTAAATAAAAGCGACAATTGAGGTATATCAGTCATAAATAAATGAGGCTCCTTTCTAATTGATAAAACTACCATATTACAAGGAGGAGCGTATGATCATACTTATTTAGGATGAGGATGAGGCTAAACAATCAAAATAAACATGTAGCAATTAATCATATGAGGTATATAGCATACAATTGGACAATTATTTTAAGCAACACATAACCTAGAGGTTGTGGGTTGAGGATCTAGATGTTAAATCATTTTTTTTGGTTGAGTAAGTATGCTTGTTACCCCCAAAGTATAGAAGAGAAAACGGGGATGGAATTACTCACTTGGAATAAAATGACGTTGATGAATAAGTTTTGAATAAAATCCTCAAATAAGCGAGTCTGACGGTTTTAACGTGCGTGTCCTAGATTGAAAGATCTTGAGTAAGTATTGAGTCTTGAAGATGAAATAAAAATGGTATAAAAGTTCATAAAAACAAGGCTTGGGTTTTCAGGAGTTTTAGTTATATTTTATAAAATATGTTTAAATAACGTAAGTATAAAATGAGTTTTACAAGAAAACGGGTCCTTGATGTTTAGTTTTACTCAACCATTGTTAAGTTTTACATATGGGAGTTGGTTTAGTGCTAGTATGCACGATCCCATTAATGTAAGCATCAAGGTCCGACTTACACTCTGTTAAACCCGAGTTTGAGACTTTAATTAATAAAGAAATTCGCTTAAACCCGATCTTAGTATAAAACCAAG
>BJCM01085226.1:0-10709 GCA_018326385.1 Flaveria bidentis
ACACACCAACATAAACAAAAGAGAAAAAATATTTTATAATTGAAACAAAAAGAAAAATATATTAAAACTTATAATTTAAATATAACATAAAAACTGAGGCTTAGTTGATGTATTTTTAAACTTGAGTGACTTGATTGAAATATTTCCAAAATTTAATTATTATTTTATAAAGTTACCGCTTTAATAAAAATTGAGATCGCCAAGCCATCAGTCCCTTGAATGACTAATAGCATTCACACTATGCTTTTATACATTTGTTAATGTGTTGCCTATATTATATTTAATATGTAATGAATGTGAGTGGAAGAAAGAATATGTTGTTTTTCATATGTATTTTTTATTATTTTTTTGAAAGTTGTTATGAGTAAAAGAGAAAAAAAGATAATCATAAATGTATAAAAGTATTATTTAAATGAGAATGAAAAATAATAATAATAGTTTTTATGTAATTATAAGATTAATGATAAAAAACTGATGTAAACTAAGTGAATATGTATTGACTTTGGTAAGTGATCAGTAAGTGCGAAAAGACCTTTAACCAAACAATATCAAACAAATGTGGGAAGTTATTGACATTTTAGAATCAAAACATATTATATGTAAGGATTAATTACCTAAAAGCCTAATGTGACGTGCCTGCTGGTATCATGGTTTGGCCTTTTGGAATCTCTTACTCATCCTCCCACTAAGTGTCCCTTTTAAATTAAAGTAAAAGCCATGCTTATATAAATAATTAAGAGACCAATAATTTAATCTACATATTAGGTTATATCACACAAGGTAATCACTAATACAACAAAAGAACTACATATAATAATTTTATTGTATATTTTGGTGTTCGTTAACGAGGTAATGATAATCGTAGATTGCGTTACTAAGATTGTTTTCAATAGGTTATGACAAGAAGCAAGTACAAATATGATTCGAACATGAACATCTAATCGAGATGAATCATGCGCTTACCAATAAATCATTGCTTGAGGGTTAATATACTCGTATCCTTACTTTTTTTTCACTTTATATTCAAAAATATAAATGACCTACAATATAACCAACTCATTCATTGACCACATCTCAAGACGTTTACAACCATTGACACAATTATAAAAAATGAAACCTTGAAGGATGGAATATGTACAAATAAAAAATGGGGCGACTTATGTAAAATGTTTTTTTTTCTTTTTTTTTAATTTAAACTTTAAAGTAATCCAAATTTATATACTTGGCCGGAGATCGGAGGCAAGTAATGGGTTGTCTCCGGGGACCCTCTTTATTAGCCCCAAAGGAAAACATATTCTATTTCTAGAAAGTATTGGAAACTATTTTTATTTTCAAATATTACAATGGTTTCTATTTAAATTCATCCGCTTTCAAGATTCTCGTGTATTTCAATGGACCGACGTGTTTAATACATAAACTGATGGTAAATGATGTATTTTTTAATTAAATAATTGTTTGTTCAAATCCTATAGAATGCAAATTTTAATGTTATGTTTATTTATTTTCAGGTAGCTTTTAAATATCAAATAAAAGGTCACTTAAGTTTACTTTTACCATTAGGAAGTAGGTTATAATTAGAGACGACTATAAATACATGCACTCAAACATTTTCACACTTGGAAATGTTGCAATTTGCGGGACACCGAGGAACGACATACATGAAGTGTTGACATTCATATTCGTTTTTAACAAATCTTGCGTCATAAGAAATTGGTAACTATTTGAGCTTCTTGTTATTGTGCTCTTTAATGTTAGTTTTTTGTGTTACTAGTGTTCATGACGTCCAAGTTATATTTTAGCGGCAAATATATGATCCTGTTTCGGAATATAAGTGTTATCATAATCGGGGTTACCTTATCTGTTTCTTAGCTAGGACCGCACCCCTAACCCCCTCAGGAGGAAACTCATTGCTGAGAAAACCCGCTGACTCAACTCTAAACAATTTTGCTCAAAGTGAGACTTGAATCCATGACCTTCAATTGATTTACATGACATGAGTACCTTATTTTAATCAGTTGAACTAAGAATCATCGGTTAATTCTAAGTATTTTCTCATATTATTGAGTTGTTTTCTTGTACTCTAATGTTGGCTAAGATTGGGTTTAAACTTTTTAGAGAAACACATTTGTGGGTTGAGTGTTTTTTTAATGTTATTTCTTTTTTGTCTATTTCAATATTTACGGTTTTTGTTTTTCAAGTTTGGTGGTGGATGAAAGTGGTTGGTAGTGGTTAGTAGTGATGAGTGAAGAACACTTCTTGAACATCATCATGTTTTCAAGGACTTCATAATCTTTAAGAGATTGATCTTTTAAATACAATGATACAAACTTAAAAAACAACGATAAACAATAAAGTTTGATATTTACTTTAATTTGTGTAAAATTAGACATGAATGATAACTAAAATAGTTTTTCTAGCTTCATTTTTTTACTAAAACTAAAACATAACAATGCATTTGTAAGAATTTGATTTTGTTGTATGGTGCAATCAACCAGTCATCTATTGATGGTTAGTGACATATGCCATAGACATTACTAATTGTAAGTTCTATAATATCCGATCCGTTTAATTACCGGTCACAAAACAAATAAATTAAAATTACATTTTTAACCGTCAATTTTAACATTTTTTATCGTTGTGGACCTTAAAACGAAAAAATAATGATAGCTAGTGTATTCTATTAAGAAAGTTCTTATTTTTTTAATTTCACTTTGAGGTTTTAGAGCTCAAAAATAGGTCAAGTTGCTGAGAAAACATGTATTTGAGTTTGACTCAAATAGTTCACGTTACCTTATTTTAGTTTGATACTCAGTTAGTTATCATTGATTTACATAAAATAGGAAGAAAGTTGGCAAATCTTTACTCATAAGTGTTTTGATATGATATTTTTTTATAATCATACTTATTAAACTTGTTGTGTATAAAATTAAAAGTGCAACAAATATATATAATTTAAAGTAACAAATATTTGACAACTCATCTCAGATTCTCAGCTTAATTCATTCATCATTTCAAGCATCATCAAATACATCTATTTCGCTACATCTATCATTACTTTAATATTTTAACAAATATATTTGATAGTATGTATTAGGATTTGAGGCATCATCAAATACATCTGTTTCGCTACCTCTATGATTGTTTTATATTTTTTAAAATTAATATTGGATAGCATGCAATGAAGATACATCTATGGTTATTTTATATTTTGTCACGAGCAATGCCATATGTCACATTATCAAAAATTAATGAAGTTAAGGAATATTTAGAATGGGACTGTAGTTGCTAACAAAATCAAATGTTTGAATTAATATTAGATAAAATGTTAGTTAGGATTAAATGATTAATGCCGGTCAATAGTCAATAGTTTGTGTAATTAAAATCTAATTTTCTTTGTTAAAATTATGTTTCTAAGATCAATGTTATATTGTATCATGTAAAGGTCAAATGTAAAAATGTCAAATTAGGATGATCAGTGTTTTCTCCTATTAATGTATCATTTTGGGAGGCATCAGTTTATAGGTTTTATATAATCTATATATGCGTTCGATTAATTGATCAGAACCAAAGCCACTTAGATCAAAAAGAACATTGCATAAGTGATCAGGTGTTTAAAGTTCAATGTTATAATATTTTATTTTCATATGTTCTGTATCTGTTAGAATATATGTCTATTTTTTATCAATCCAATTGAATGTCAAAACTACATCTAACTAGTTGGATTTTTATTTCTTCTTTTCATACATTGAATTGCATATATATGGTGAGGACTTTGGAGTGTTGGTGGATTAAGATGCTAAGCTACAAGCATACAGCTGTGTGGATTGGGCTAGATTGGGCTTTTGATAGCAGAAATCAAGACTGATGGATCGTTTTTAGTGGGCTTGTATTAAGTGGGCTATGCCCTAGTTTGTTGATATGAAATGAAAGTGTGTGTGAGTGTGTGACTGTGTGTATTGTGGGTTGGGATTATCATAAACACACATCAAGTTCCAAAACACAATATATCTTCACCTCCATCTTCTTATCAGCATGATAGAACTTGTTGTTTCACTTCTGATCATGATCAACTACACACAATACAAACTTCTTATTTGGTCTCGTTCTCTTCTGTTCAAGATCGAAGTTCTTCATTATTCTTGTGGGAATCATTCCTAGGATTTACGTTTTTATGATGATTTCTTGAGTTTGTTTAGTTTTGTGTACATCGTTATAATGTTTAGTCTTTCCTTTCATATTTGATATCGTTTGTCTTCTGCTCTTCACTATATTATCCAAATTTTAAGTTTGGTTGATACATTGGTTCGTGAATAAGAGTGTTGTTTGAATTTTCTAACAGTATCTATGGATCCGTACCCCTCTAATTCTTGGGTTGCTAGTTCTCCTTCTCTATGCATACTTCATATCATCTGAGAGGAGCAATGCCACTCGACGAATCCTGTATCTAGCCCGTCTTCACTATATAGGCTTTCAAATGGGTTCATGCATCCATATGCATATCAAAACTATGATATGTGTATATGTAAGCATATCGTATACACACATGCGTATTTATCAGTTTTGTACTATCAGTCTATCACTCGTGGTTATTGGTTAATATGCACAGTAAACATATTCTATAAACTAAGAAAGCTTAAGTTATATATTTAGTTCTAATAGCATCAAATTATATTAAGATGTAGATATGTGATGAAATAATAAAATGTCAAATCTAAAATGTATCGAAAGAAAATAATACCGTCGAAAGAAAATAAAACAATTGAGTTGTAGGCCACGATTGGGCTTTATCTTTTCTTAAATTGTTTGGGCCTTACGTCAATCTAAATACCCAATCTTTCATTGGTGTACGGTTGTACCTATATTACCCACAAAACAACTCAGGCCCAATTGTCAGAATATCCCATTAATATTAATGGGCAATCGACTATTATGAAAGGGGTGTTGAATATTGTAACAAAGAAAAAAAAACTCAACATTTGATTCAATATGAATTCAAAATTTAAACTTTATAATCTCAATTTTAATTTTCGAGTTGAACTAGAAATCGACACAAGTTTAGGTTTTGAATTCCAAAATCGACTTTAAATTGTGTTTCTCAAATCTGGATTTGTGATTACTATCCGATTTATAAATAGTAGATATAATTTATAATTTCTTTTAGTTGTACAAGTTGAAATAATAATGATTTAATTAATTGAAATTGTTTTTTCGTGCATCTGAATTGATCAACCCGAATTTAAACTAACCATAGTGAATGGAAATTTGGAATCAAAATGAATTCGAATTCGGGCTCGAATTTAAAAGTTTAAAACTCAAATCACTGAATTCAATTAACTCTAAGTGGGTGTTTGTTTTTTCTTGACCAGTTTTTTCTGCATCGCGCGAACCACTCGCAGACGTTGAGGTCTGCAGAGTGTTTATTTTTAGAAAACTATTTATTAAAAATGTATGCGCGAGGTATGCATGGGGCATATTTGACACAACCATTTTTAAATTCTTCTAAAATCTGCAGATGATTAAACACCATCACCTACCACCACCCATGTCCACCACCACCCATGTCCACCACCACCATCCACCACCACCACCACCGTCCGCCTCCACCCACCATCTACCATCACTATCACCTTCCAGCACCGTCGTATACCACCACCAGTTGATTTTAACAGTATGTAGACATTAAAAAACAAATGCTCTTCTTGTTGAATACTGCAGATGTTTAATCCACATCTTCTACTGCAAATGTCTGCAGATGATGTCTGCAGATGTGGTCTACAGACTACAAACGTTATGCTGCAGAAAAAACAAACAAGACATAAGAAACTTAAAATTTAATTTGTTAAGCATAATAGAATAGAAGTGTCATGTCATTTTGTCACAAGTGGATCCCAGGTTTAAATGGGCATGAAAATAAGAAAAAATGTCTTAAAGGCAGGTCAATTTTTGCCACCTACAAAAACCACGACTTTCGTACCGTTAACTCGTTTTAAGATTTCTTTTATGCCCACTTTTAGCACTCGCAATTATTTCTTTCCCTTATTTAGTCAAAGTTATTATTTTAGCGTGTTGTATCATGTAACACTTGTGTTAAAGAAACACATACGATTGTTCGTAGTGGACCTTTTCAGGTCTCATTCGCTACGTGCTTGGTCATTGAATAACCTATTGCACATGAAACACACAACTATTTGTTTAAAGTAACTGTTTCAAGAGAAAAAAAAAACAATCTTGTGTCGGAAAAAATCCTTTTGATTTTAAAATTTAAATTAGTATCCTATAGTCGTATATGTTTTTATAGCTTATTATATATTTTTTCTATAAGAATTGATTTTATTAATCGTCAATGGCCTTTTGGTTTATTAGCATTTGGTATTTATTCTCATCATATTGATGGAAGTTTAAATCTCACAAAGTAAACAATAAACAATAAGTAAATTTTAAAAGTAGAATTGATGATGTTTGTGTTCGTAGTAAAAAAAGACATAAATATTAACAGTAAAATAGGACAGGTTAAAACTTCAATGTGGTTTGGAAAGATGTATTTTTCAAAACACACAAAACTTACAAAAAGAAAAAAACTTGACCCTCATATCACAAATTTGGAATATCGTAGAGTCGAGAGGGAAGGCGTCGTTACCATGCAGTTTGTAGCGACAAGCAGGGGTCAAAAGCTAGAAACGTGGAAATTATTATTGTTATGATTTTATTATATGTATGCATATATATATACAGGGGACGGATACTTAATAAAATGTCTTTTTTTCGTGCGAATCGTACAAAGTTTGAGAGGGGAATTATCACGTATAAACAAGTAATAATTGATAACACTCATGCAAAGATGCAATTATTATGCAAGAATAAATTCTTGCATAATAATTTACATTTACGAACTAGTTTTATCTCTGCGTAATTAATGCTTGCACTTACTTTATAATTCCACTTACTTTATAATTCCACCTTTAAAATTTATTATTGTGTGATAATTTCATACGTTTCATAAGAAAAAAATATTTGTATCATAACCTTTCTCTCTCTCAATGTATATATTGTTTTCAAAACAGTTTCCAAATATAAGGAAATCAGAAATGTAATAATTACTTTCAATGCTTGAAAATCAAATTCTTTTTGTAATTATAACTATTCAAAAGACCATATTAGTCAGTCAAATGTCCTTACACTATTAATAATTGTGACTTTATTAATTTATTTTGTGATAAATGATTATATTTTTGACTCTCAAGGGTGAACCAATTAACAAATAATACAAGTGACCAAATTGCCCTGTTGCATGCTTTTACATTAGAAAATTGAGATGATTGAAAACACCCTTTCTTTGATTTCTATGGAAACATGATTAGAGGGAACAAGCAAGCATGGTGCTATAAAAAAGCTTGCAAATCTATGAAAAGTTGAACAAGTTAAAAAAAGGCATCTTCTGATTTGTCATCCACTTGGTATAGATTGTTGACAATTTCTTTTTTCTTGTTTGTGGGGTCTTTATAAAGTTATAACCATAGTTTTCAAATTTAATATTAGGGAAATAATAAAATAATAATATACTTTCTAATTCCTTTTGGGTTTTTTTACAAAGTTTCCGGGATCCTTCCTACTATTCATCTTGTATGATACCTTAAATAACTATTATAAACATCTACATCTTTTAAAATGTATGATTTAATAAGAAAATCAAGAAAATAGTCTTTTATTTATTTTATCATTATAGTCATGTTAGATAATAGTATGTGACTCAATTGATATAGATACATTTTCGGTCACGTATCCACCTTTAGTCCCATCAATTTAGGTTAAAGTTCATGTCAAACGCAAAGAACATTTCACTAAAGTATTATCAATAAACATACATTCAACTTATAAAATTTAATACATACACGTCATGAGTTTGTGTATTATATATTTTCTTCGCTAAAATGACAATACAATACTTGAGCATTCTATTATGAATGGATTTAGATGGTAGGTATCATGAATCCATAACTCATTCACACACACAAAACAAGTCAAATATTTTTAGAATCATATAGATAAATCGTTACATATGAAGTTATGAACCAAAGTGTTCAACTTATTAGAATGTGAGACAATACCAGTCATGACACCTAACCAAAAATTCTAGTGTCTACGCTTTGTTTAGTGCTTGTGTCATGTGGTCCGAATTCAGCTACGTCTACCAAAAAAACAAATGTCCGACAATAAATTCTCGTGTGACATCGAGAATGCAATTCACCTAATACATGAACATGCATTTTATGAGATTAATGTGTGAATGAAACTAGATGTGTAAGTTCTAGCATAACTATAGAGCATACCACATCCTAGAAAAGAATTACTTTTTATATATTTTTTAATCTTCAAACACGTATTATTTTTAAATCACTAAACGGAAATTATATCAATGAGGTGAATAAGAAGACATTAGACCCACAAAAGAAACATCATAATCGCTTTTCCGTGTTAAAAGTCGAAATTAAGCAAACGATCATATCTACACGTTACTTTTTGATCATCTAATAATAATATTCCTAATGTTTGTTGCAGCACGGAAAATGAACATAAAAATACACACAACTTTTTAAAAGCTATAAAAAGTTGATTTAATCAATCAATATTCTCTCTCTTTTCAAGCCAATAATACCAATATTTGCACATGTGGGAGGAGGAATGACATGTACCACATTTCAAACACTAATTTCATCTCTAAAAGTATCGATATTCATACATTTGATAATTAAAAAACACAAAATAATAATAATAAAAATAATAATAATATCTTTTATACTTGGATAAACGTTTGTTAACAACTCATGTGATGATTTGTAGTTGGATAACTAAAACTTTTTAGCTAAATATTTTGTTCGGTTTTCATTATGCTTTATCATCTTAATTAATAATAAGACTAGCCAGTAATAACAATTAAAATGGTAAAGGTATATTTATTTCACCAACTTGTTCTTTAAGTTTCATATCATATCAGCTAGGAGTGTGTTTTTTACCCGAACCCGAATATCAAACCCGAACAAAATCAAACTCAACACAATTAAGGACTAACCCGAACCCAATTTTTATAAATGGTTTGGTCTTTGGGTTGAGTTTGTAAGCTTCGGGTCAACCCGATAACCTGAATATTCGTTTTTAAAAAATTCCATGATTTATATATATGTGTGTATTATGCTACCATTTACAAGATTTGAAAACATGATTTTCCAAACTTTATATTATATTGTTGTGGTTCAAATCTATTATATAAACTTTGAGGATAATTAATATATAATATCATTTAATATTTAAATATGCATAATAAAGTAAATGTAAATATGCAAAAAACTTTGCAATCAAGATAATAAATAAAATTCTATATTGATAACACATGCTAAATCTTATACATGCATTTTGATTATACATATATTGTTTACACAAACATTTGAGATAGCGGATAATTTAAAGTTTAATGGTTTAGTCTAACCCTATTACCGATTAACTCAACCCGAATAAACCTGAATATCGAAACCCGAAAACCGATTTAATGTTGTTTGTTTGGTTTGTTCTTCGGGTTGATTTTCTACATCTAAAGACCTTAGGAACCCGACCCGAACAAACCGAAACTAGATTAATAAACCCGTTAGCTATCAAGTCCACTAGCAGATCCAACTGGCTCTGGTAAGCCCATTAGAAAACCCGTAAGCCCAATAGAAAATTTTCAAAAGAAAGAAAACGTAGTGGCCCAAACATCCGAATAACATTCAACTGCTCTAATTTAGCTTTTTTTTTCTTTTTTTTTTGGGTGATAAACTGGATTTCACATTGTGAACAACACGTATAGGATGTCCTAAATTTCCTTCAAACGCTTTTGATAACTAGTTTCTTCTTGAATCATAATATTATATTGACAAAAAAGTTTGTGACTTTTGATTGGTCAATTATTTAAGATATCAATGTGATAATCTTTATAAAAATGGAACATTTTACTCATAATAATCAAGTTTGTTTAATGTTCTGTTAAAATTACTCAAACTTTTTATTGATTATAAAACCACTCAGGTTTTAATTTTGAACTGCTGTAAAATTTCTTATAATTGTTAAAAGTAAGGGATCAAAATGAAACACATGCAACTTAATTACTATTTAATGATTAAATTCTTTAAACTTAACCTAAGGTGCGAGATAATTGTAAAGATATGTTCTACGTTATAAACAATCATGAAACATTACAATATAACAATATTGAAACTTGAATAGTTTTATAGTTGGAAACAAAAATGTAACGTACTTTATTGAAACAATATTAAAATTTATCATTTCAAAAGAAGTTATAAAGTTTTACTAACATTTGTTATGTCCGTTAGAATAACATCATTTTATAAAGTTTCATCGTGTGACATACTCTAACAAATCATGCACCTTAATATTTGGATAAAATCATCAATGCTTCGTAACAAAATCATCAAAAGTTGTGTGCCACAACATCACTCTCTCACGTACACGTGCATGCCTAAAACCTCTCCTATATATCCATAGATCTACCTTTGCATTTTCTATACTCTTTTAATATACTTATTTATATATATATATATATACATACATATATATATATATATATACATATATATATACATATACATATATACATATATACATATATACATATACATATATACATATATACATACATATATATATATATATATATATAT
>BJCM01085227.1:0-10000 GCA_018326385.1 Flaveria bidentis
TATACACATACATATATATATATATATATATATATATATACATAAAAGTAATAGAAAAAATACATATATATTACAAATTTAATTTAGAATTCTAATAAGATGAATTTGAATTTAATATTCGAATCAAATTACAAACTATTGATTTTAGTTCAAATTGAATCTAATTTCGAGTTCTTCGAATTCGATTAAAATACTAAACACCCCGATCAAAGTTCCATAAAAATCTAAGGCCTCCATTACAGCCAGCACTATCGATTTCATACGAGGAAAGTTCAACGAAGCCAATGAAACCAACGATTAGGGTCACAACTACCAATGAGCTGCTTAGAATGCCAAATGAAGTGGAAATGAGGAAGATAGACGAAAAAATTAAGAATATAAGTATGAAGAGGAAGAGGATCCAAGAGAAGAAACAGAAGAGCAAAAGAAAAATCTATCCCCATAAAACCAATTTGAATGAGATTTTGTAATAGATTAGACAAACACCTTGCTTGAGAATTCAGTTTACCATGATTTATGGATGGGAAGAAGAGAGCATCCACCCCATTGTGGATACATTGTAGATGACCAATGTCATTATATGAATATAAAAATTGATCTCTTTGCAAGATGGATGAGTTCAAGGAAAAAGTATGCCATGATTATAGCTAGAAATAGAGAATTGGGTGCAAGTGTTCAGATGCTGGGCGATCATTTGAAGAACTTGGGTTGCTAAGTGGTTGAGTGATGGCATGGAAAAGGATGTAAGAGTGAGCTAACAAGTGTATGACAATCATAAGTTGAGAAAAAGAATAAGCTTAATTATATACTATGTGTGTGTGTGTGTGTGAGTCATGTCAGCTATTTGTAAGGTTATGGTTTTGATGGTTGGTGTTATAATAGTTGTAAGTTGGTTGTAGCGGCAGTTTGATAATAGTTTTAATCGGTGTACAGTGGTTCTTGTAACATAAATGAAATTGTTTATTTGAATTGAGCCTTTCCTTAGTTCTTTGAATTGTAAAATGTCAAACACAAATAAGTAATGTCACTCTTAGTCAATTCGAGGGGATGAGGGGAAAAGAACACTAAAAGGCAATTATTGAACCTATTATCTAGAAAGAACCACTTCTCCGGAAATATAATTTCAAGTAAATAACCGATAAAGAAATTTCAGAAGCAATCCTAAATTTTTATATGCTTTATAAAAGATAGAAGCGTTTAGAAAGTGAAAAATGTTTTAAAGAAATAGGAAATGACAAGAATAAAGAAAACTCTAATAACCATTCTAATTTGAATATCAAAAGTTCGGAGAATAAAAAAGGGAAATGTGAAGCATGAAGGTTGCAGTTATAAAACCTTCCAAGTCTGTAACCACTTGAGTTTTAGGTAAGAATTCGTTAGTCATTTTATTTGGGGGCTGATAAGTGAAATACGTGATATTATGAAGGCTGCTATGCCAATAACAATTGACGGGCAATGGATTTGGATGGATAAATTACAGAAAAAATAATACGGACAAAGAAAAAGATAAGAGGAAAGAAGTGTTCAAGAAAAAGGAATGACGGTGAAGAAATTCAAGAAATGGCTCGAAAAGAATAGTTTTCAGCCCATAATATCGGAATACAAGATTTGTAAACAACAATAATATGGTAGATGTAGATTTGAGAAACTCATAGTCTGCAATTTCTATAAGGTTTCACGTCAAATGATCGATAACTTATTTAAGAAGTAAAAGGTGACCTATATTTTTTTTGTGAGGAGATTGGACACTTCAAGACTAGGTGTCAAAAGTTGAAACAAGTTGGTTGTAGTAGTACTAAGTCAGAGGCCAGAAAGAAAAACACATGAACATTTATTATGAATATGCATGAGATTGTAGGAGCCTAGTACGTTCCTGATTAATAGTATTTATGCTAGAATATTATTCGCTTCCAACATAAATCATAATTGTATAGATTACAAATTTTGTATTTTGTTAAATATACCTCTAAGTTAGAAAATATCTTTGAGGTAGAAATTACAAATGAAAATTTGATTAAAGTTTCTAAAGTATCAAAAGATTGTTAGATTTCATTCTATGGACATATCATACATGTGTAATTGTTGCTAATGCTATTGGCAGGTTTTGATGTTGTTGTAGGCATGGATTGATTAGTATATAATCAAGCCCAAATCTTTTTGTGATAAACAAATGATAGAACTTCATGCGCTGATGGGTGTAAAGATCATCATGCACGATGACAAATCAAATCCGCAGGTTGCAGTTATTTATATGTTAAAAGACATAAAGTGTCTAAATAAAGAATATATAGCATCTCTACTGATCTATGAAGAAGACGAAGCTAACAAAAATTTAAGAATTCAACACTAGCTTGCAACTACTGATCAACTTATGTTGAATGACCACCGATCAGCATATGCTAAACCATTGTCGATTAGCACTTACCTGATGTATTACTGATCAAATGCTTCTCATTAGCATTGAACTCCACGAACTACTGATCAATTGTTACACAATACAAGACTGTCTGTAGCAACGGTTGTTGTGTTCTACCTTTTAGAGAGAACATAGTACTGAAACTGCCTAACTCTGATGTGTTGATTGTTAGTCTTGTTGTACATTCTAAACATAGGATAGTTTATTCTTATTGTTTATATTTTATTGTATAAAACTCTCATACTTGTATAGTATAGGTAAGTTTGTTTAAGCTACTTGGGTATCTGCTGAATGTAACTCTTTGTTTAAAGTTTTGATTAATCAAGTAAATATTTTAAAAGAAAAAACTTGTTACCTTTACTCAAAGTATTCGTGTTTGTTAGTAAGTAGTTAACTTAGATTATGTATTTGTTAACCATTGATCAAACAGAAAAGTATTTTTAATTCATAAACCTAATCCAACAAGTGGTCTTAGAGTTTAGGCTCTTGATTTGCTTGAAGTTACCTTTTAGTTAATCACTTGTTTTTCTTTAAATCACACTATCATACACCACACTTATTCATACCCCTATATCCTTTCAAAATGATCGTTGTAGCCATCTCAAGTAAGCACGGCTTGGAGAATAGAACTCAAACCAAACCCCCCATGTTCACACCACATGGCTATGATACATGGAGAATCTAAGTGTAAGAGTTCTAAGGAATCAAGATCTGAGACTTTGACTTTCCATTCTAAATGGACCAGATGTTCCTATGGTTCAAGTTGCTGCTGAAGGTGAAGCCATGATTTCCAAAAATCTAACAAAATATTAGATGGAGATCTAAAGAAAATAGATGTAGATTCAAAGGCTTTATGGTTGATTAGAATGAGCATACCAAATATCATCGTCCACAACTACAATAAATTCACAACTACTCAGTAGTTACGAAAAGCATTGAAGGCCATATTTGAAGGAACTAAAGACATGAAAGAAAACAAGAGAGATGTCTTGAAGCAGAAGTTTGAAAACCTTGATTTCACCAGGGGAGAAACCATGACTGCTACATATCTTATATATGTTGAACTACTAGACTCTCTAAATAAAGCTAGAGTGAAGATGGAGAATAGTAATGTTCTTAGAAAATTCTTAAGGTCCTTACCTAAGACATAGACAATTTACATTGTGTCCATTAGAAGAACAGAAAATCTAAAAACAATGACTCTTGAGGAGTTATATGGAATCCTAAGTGCTTATTAGATGAAAAAGGAAATAGATGAAGAATTAGTTGGAAGATCGTCAAACCTCTTAAATTTATCAGTTCTAATGACACATATTCATGAACTTTTTCATTCCCACTCACACTCCCAAGCCTACAAATTCCTATGATGACTCATTAAGTACCGATGATTACCTATCCTAAATCTTCAATTGCTTAATCTTAGCCATCACCATCTTTCAGCAAATGAATCAACAAACCTTATCATCATTTTCACCAACTTATTATTCTAACTCAGCTTTTTTTAGTGAACAAGCCAACTTATTCTAACTCTTAAAAAAAGATCTAGAATGCATCCATCCAAATGACTTTGAGGAGATGGATATCAACTATGAAATAACCATGATTACCTATAGGGCTAAGCAGTTTTAACAGAGAATTGGAAGAAACTTCCTGAGGTAGAGAAGATCAAGTTTTGGGTTTGACAAGAGCAAAGTGAAGTATTTCAACTACAACCAACCAAAGAAAGACAATAGTTGTAGCCTCGTGAGAAGAGGTGATTGACCGGCGCTTCCAAGTAGAAGATATAACATCCATCAACAATGCATTCATGGCTAGAAGCTCAAACTCCTCACCTCTGGTAACTTTTGAACCCTACTATACACCTAAGTGGATTGCCAAGGTAATTGTATAGAAATCATAATTTGGAAATCATAAAAGATGTTGAATCAATTATTCTTTTTAAAATTGATTTTAAGAAAAATGATCAAGCTCAAAAGGAAAAGATAGCTCAGCTAGAAAATATTTTTTCATAACTAAAACATGAACAAACCAACTTGTTGACCCAAATTGATGATCCCTTGAGCAGACTGAAATTAGCATAATAGGATTTAGTTATATCTAAAATTATACTGATAAACACAATGTTCAACAGAAATGTTTGAAAAATTGCTTGTTTTTACTAGAAACTCCAATATGTTGTATCAAACCAAGACATGTTTAGGGTGTAATATTGTGGAACAACCAATGATATATACTTCAACGTATACTTGTAAGTGCAATGTGGAGATAAAAATCAAGTATCTGCTAAACCAACCTATACAAGAACATGTGTTGCAAAGGCTAAAAAATCATAGAAGGAAGACAAAGAGGGAATATTTGAGGAAGTAGATGAAGAAGAAAAAAAAAAGAGAAGAGGAAGAGGAAGAGAGGGAGAAGAGGAGGGAAGAACTCAAGACTAAGGAAAAGAAAGATTTGATTCAGAATATGAAGTTTGTCAAAGAAACGCCATTCGTCAAAGTTAACAAGTTACCTATTGAGTCAAACCCCTTCATCAATACAAATCTTCAATCAAAGCACAACTACACGAAGAAGACTCACAACAAAAGTTGTTATGCAGGAACCTCAAACACTTTAGAAATAAGACCCCAACTATATATCCAAAAGTCTACTTCTAAAACAATGAAGATCCAGAAGAGGTTCACAAGGAAGAAGATACATATATCTATCCATGTTAATCACAAGATAAACACAAACAAATATGGGTGGAAATAAGGGAAATTAGTTGATGAAATCTTCAGAGATGAAGGTAAATACCAAAGATTTTATTGATCATGAGTTGATCAAAAGAGTTAAGAAAGAGGAGATGAAGAAGGAGCTACAAGAGATCAGGAGGAAGATCAAGTTAACTAAGAAGCATATGAAGATCACATGCCTAATGTGTGGGGATCACACTCACTTAGCAAAAGACTATTAATACAATCCGCTAGGAAACTTCATCAACTATCCTAATCAGTCTAGACCCTCAAAGAAGTCTGCAGCTGGTAATCAACCATCAAAAGGAAATGATGGTGTTCATGAGGTTTTTCGAAAGCCAGGTCCCTCAAATACGGATTCCAAGACAAAGTTAGCACCTCTGAAGGATCTACAGAATAAATCAGCAACTCTAAACTTGAAAAAAGGAAGACTTTTGAGAAACCTTCATCATCTCTAAAATCTTCAGGAGGTCATCATAAGAAAGATGATGTCAAAGAATCAGGCAAAGTAAAAGGAAATATTGGAAGCCAAATACATCTGCCGAATCCTTTGATGACATAAAACCAAAACACCCGCCCTCATAATTTACCATTAAAAAACAATTGTTGAAAACTAGAAGACCTAAGACTAAACAAGATTAGGTCTCCATTCATCACTAAACAATTTGTTTATGTGCAGGATCATCCATATACTAAAACAAACTTGTGGATTGTGGATAGTGGATGATGGATGCTCCTGGCACATGATAAGTGATAGATCATGCCTACCAAATCTAGAACCATTTGATGGTGGATCTGTTGCCTTTGTATATGATACAAAAAGAGGATACACTAGCAGGGGGACAATGAGTAATGGAAAGGTAAACTTTGATATGGTTAATTATATGAAGGAGTTGAATTATAATCTACTAAGTGTGTCTCAACTATGAGATAAAAAACACAACACTCTCTTCACAAAACATGAATGTATTGTCCAATCTCAAAGGTATGAAATTCCAAATGACAAAATATTTTTAAGAGCTCCATGAAAGAAAATATATACATGCTTCAACATGTAGAATGCATCACTTTCAGGAAATGTATCATGTTTTGTTTCCAAAGCTTCAATAAATAAATCCTCCCTTTTGCATAGAAGATTAGCACATGTAAACCTCAAAAAACATAAACAAACTAGTTTGGAATGGGTTAATCACAAGACTGCCAAACAATTAGTTTGCGTGTGCTGACCAGTATGTTGCTTTTCAAACATAAAAGTAACATATATTCTCATAAGTCCAATGAATTGAATTCATTCATAACTCCTTTACATTTGTTACACATGGACTTGTTTGTGCCAATAGGTATAAAGAGTTTAGGAAGAATCATATTGCTAGGTAATACCAGATGATTTTAAAAAATTCACTTAGGTTTTTTTTAAGAAATAAAAGAGGAAACTACAAAAATACTAAAATCATTTATTATCAAAATTGAAAACCACATTGTTCAAAAAATCAAAATAATTAGATTTGATCAGGGCACTGAATTCAAAAACCACATCCTTGGTTCTTTTTGGGAATCCAAATGTATTGCAAGACAATATAATGCTTTCAAAACTATTAAGCAAAACAAAATTGCTGAAAGGAGAAATAGCACACTTATTGAGGCTACAATAACCATGTTATCGAACTCTAAACTTCTTATAACATTCTGGACTGGAGTAGTCATCAATGCATGCTAAATTCAGAACATGCCATTGAAAGTCAAGACACATGGAACAACCTCTTATGAATTGTGGCATAAGAGAAGACCATTCATAGGTTTCCTAAGACCTTTTGGATGTCTATGCACCCTTTTAAATACCAATGATAATTTGTCCAAATTTACTGAGAAAGTAGCAGATGGGCTCTCTGTAGGATACTAATCACAAGCTAAGGCTTATAGAGTATATAACAAAGTTGATCATACTATTGAAGAATTTAAAAATATCATATTTAATGAAAATTAATCAAATGGTGTTAGAAATACCCCAAGTTGGATGTTTGATCTAAATGGATTCATAAATGCAATTGACATTTGATTGAGAATGTTTCAGGTGACTCACCCAACTGATCAGCAGACATATAATTCCCAAAATGCAAAAGATTGCAGAGTTGATATACCACATGGTCTCAGTCACAACAAATCATCTGCTGATAAGTTCAGCCACACTTAGCAAAAGTACATGCCAGTACCATAAACAATATAGGTCAACCATACTTGGTCTTGATAACTTATTAGATGAGAAGTCTCATGATCATTATGGTAGTATACTATTTCTTGAAAAGGAACCAAATGTGACAAATTCTGAGGAAGCAGTCAATTCGGCAGTTGAACCGGTCAATCCAGCTGTCGAACTTCCTGAAACAAACTTCTCTAATTTATATCTATCTTAACTAATCTAAGTGATCCAAAGACTAAGAATTCATAAAAAACATCTATAAGAGAATGTCATTTTCAATGTTAATGTTGATGTCAAGACAAAAAGCAAGGTGAGTGAATCAAACATTTGTTTGTATTCATGTGTCCTTTCTCAACAAGAACCAAAAAATGTATACAAGACCTTAAGATATAATAGCTAGGTAGAAGCTATACAAGATAAGCTTTTTTTAGTTTTCTAGATAGAAGGTATGGAAACTATATGCACTTCCTAGAGGAAAGACTACTATAGAAACCAAATGGGTGTTTAGAAACAAGAAGGATGGTAGAGAGATTGTTATTATAAATAAAGCTAGACTAGTGGTACAAGACACATAAGAAGAAGAGATTTATTATAATGAAGTCTTTGCTCCCGTGGTCAGGCTTGAAGCAATCAAAAATTTTTCTAGTATTTCTTACCTCCAAAGACTTTAAGGTGTTTCAGATGGATGTCAATAGTGCATTCTTTTATGGTGAGATTGATAAAGAAGTTTATGTCTACCAACCTCCTAGATTTGAGGATCCTAAGTATTAGTTCATGTATCTAAACTTAATAAAGCCCTTTGTGGTCTTCATCAATCTCCTAGGAAATTGTATAAGACACTCTCTACCTTTCTTATAAGGAATGGATACACCAGAAGATCCATAGACAAAACGCTCTTCATCAAGAATTTTTTTATAGATAGCATTTTAGTTAAGTGTATGTGCATGATATTATATTTGGGTCTATAAATAAGAGCTTGTGTAAAGCCTTTGAAAGTCTCATGTAGTTAAAGTTTGAGATGAGTTCAATAGGAGAACTCACTTTGTTTTTAGGGCTACAAGTGAACAAACCTCTGATAGCATTTTATAAATTAAACTAAGTATGTTCAAGACATCTTAGTGAGATTCCAAAGCTACTAATGCTAAGGCTGCTAAAACCCCTATGTCTAAGACATGTTTATTGACTCCTAATCTTGAGAGAGAAATAATTGATCAGTAGAAGTACAAAGCCATCATTGGATCTCTCATGCACCTTACAGCTAGCATTCCAAATATCATGTTTGCCACATGCTTGTGCTCAAGATTCCAAGCTACTCCAAAAGTGTCGCATAAATGAATGCCAAAAGAATTTTTGAATTATCTTAGAGGAGTACCTAAGTTTGGATTATGGTACCCTAAGAGTGTTGACTTTAATCTCTATGGCTATTCAAATAGTGATTATGAAGGATGCAATAACAACAAAAAGTCCACCTCAAGAGGATGTCAATTTCTAGGGGGGATTAGTTTCATGGGAATGCAAGAGCAAACTTGTGTGTCTACATCAACTGTAGAAGCAGAGTATATTGTCACATCCAGTTGATATGCTTAGGTGTATAGATTCAAGCTCAACTTAGAGATTATGGAGTAACCTTCATGAATACTCCAGTTCACATCGACAAAAATAGTGTCATCTCAATCACCAACAATCTAGTTAGCATTTACAGACAAAACATATTGATATCATGTATCATTTTATTAGAGATTGTGCAAAAAATCATTAAACTAATTAAGGTCCATACAAATGAATAATATGCTGATCTTTTCACAAAGGAACTTGATGAAAAAGATTTAAATATCTTTTATTTGCTATTGGGATCATGAACTTTAAATAATTAAATGATTTACAGTTACGGTGGTAAAAAGTTTAAAATAATACTATTATACATATGCACAAATTCTAAAATCTAAAATTTTCCTACCATTGTCATCTTCAACCTTCGTCTGAAATCAAACCCTCTCAAAACCTTCTTATCTCTTAAACCCTACCAAAATTTAACATTAGAATCTTTCCATGGCTACTTAAAACTTAGAGTTCATACCGAATCATAATATCACAACATCACTTGAACCTACTAGTGATCCTGTCTATAATCCATTTCTTCAATTCCTACACAATAGAAACTGTGATTAATCTCTATACACCTGGTGATATGTGACTCACACATTTGGAGTATTTTGTACTACATGTTCTATTTAGAGAGAACATTGGAACAAAAGTCCTCTCCGTGATTATGCAAGGACTGAAGATCACCATCTCCACTGCAAAGATTCGACAACATTTGTAGTTAAACGATGCAAATGGTAAATCTTCAATTTCCAAAGAAGTGGTAAGTGACACTTTCAAGGAGATGAGATATGAAGGACCTCTCCCAACATCCACCTTCTCTAAATTAGTGGTATATCATAATTGGAGAATTATTCTTCACATCTTTTTACCCTGCTTATAAAAGAAGTTTGAAGGATAGGATCAAGTACCATTGGATCTAGCAGGGCATGTCTCATATATGAGGAAATTTGTTATCAAGAGGGCAAAAGGATAGATCATGTACTATGACCATGAAAATGAAGTACTTTATCTTCCCTTTGACATTCTAGAGCAAATTGTTGAGAACATCAA
>BJCM01085228.1:0-13882 GCA_018326385.1 Flaveria bidentis
CCTTTTGACTAGTGACTATGACATGCCATAGCTCACATCCTTATCTATTACAAAAAGGATAAAGTACATGAAGTAGAAAGTTACAGACTCAAGACCTCAATGTACAGTTACCAAAAGCATGGACCTTTTCATCAACTCATGTAAGTTGGTGACTTTACAGAGTTGCAGCAGAAAGGGGTCCAACTTTATGGAAAAATACATCAGATAAAGCATGTAGTTAAAAGTCTTCAGAAGAAGTCTGTCTTCAAGAGTTGAGCTTCGGAAGACTTTGTCTCTAAAGCTTCAAAAGACTTCGTCTTTGGCTTCGGAAGATATTGGTCTTGGCTTTGGAAGATTTCACACTTAGAATATTTTTGTTGCATGTGTGAAACTTCTGAAGCATTCTTCTTCAGTACTTGTGCAACATGCATGCAGAAAGACTTTAGTTGCTTTAGACTCTATACATATTCTCTACACAAATAATACGGATGCAAAATGATTATTGAGAAGATACGTACATGTAACAACGTTCGGGTCATGATGCGCGTCATTTGCACCATTTATAAACGCACGTGCTCAGGAAACATTCCCTTCATTTCCTTGACCTTGGTTACCAGCTATTGCCATCACTTGGTTTTAGTTATTCCCCTGTTGACATGGTGTCTGATTCCGTCTGGGGCACACATTCTGATAATTTCGGGGCTTCCACACTCATAGAAAACCCACACATTTCCTACAAGATTAATTGAACTAATTAATGCAACCAAGAACGGCTCCACCCTACATTCTTTTTCAAAATGTCCCTGGCGCCTACAATTCATGCATACCCGGGACGGTGTCGATAACGGATGATGATAGTTACACTTCCCACACTTTAGATATGGACCAACATAGTCCTTTCTCCCTTGGTTCACTGCCACAAAGCTTCGTGTCACCTTTGCCTTTTTTTCAAACCTTCCCCCTGCTCGTCTACTCGATTCCCTATTATCCCTTCTTTTCTCACCCCCTTTACCTAACACTCCAGTTCTTTCCATTTCAGCAGTCAGAGTGCCCGCCTTCAAGATCGCACTCTGAATAGTTAGGGTTACCGCAGTAGTCACCATACCACGTATCTGTGGTACCAAACCCTAGATGTAACTTTTAATCCAATTTGATTCAAGTGTCACCAGATGTGGCACCAACTTTGCCAACTTATGAAATCAGTCAATATAAGAAGCGTGACCCGACCCTACCATTGAATGGTTCCCGAATTTGTGTTCCAATTTCTGTATTTTGTTCATAGGACTGTACTCTTCAGTCACCAAATCTTTAAATTCCGCCCAAGTCATGGCCATTGATGCCTCCCTACCTTGATCCTGAACTTGGGTGTTCCACCACGTTAGCGTTTTCCTCACCGGTGAATAGGTAGCATACTTCACTTTTTGATTTTCAGCATAGTTGTTGATGTCCATCACAGATTCTATCTTCTCATTTCAACGGGTCAAAGCAATGGCTCTGCCTTATCGATAAAACTCCTTCTATTTACAAGTCACGAATTCCTAAGTACAACCAAACCTACCCCCAATACCATTTCCAATAACATGTTCATTCCCATCATTCCTAGCACCTATCAATACATCATCTCCACCTGCTCCTTCTCCACCTCCTTGATTACCATGGTCCTCTCCATTCCCGTTACCATTCCCGTTTCCTCTACCCATACCTCCTCCATTGTTTAAGATATTGTTACTCACTTGCGTAAAAATAGTATGGATTAATTTAGCTAATTGTTGGGCAATGAAGCGACAATGTCTGGATTTCTAGCTCCTTGGTTGTTACCAGCTGGACCGCCTTCATTTCTTCCATCGGGTGCTTCACCTTTACTAGCAACACCCCTCCATCTACCTTTGCCCCCTGGGGCACCACCACCATGACTAACAATGCAGGTAATCCTTATGGGCGGTATTTTTCTAAACAAGATAGACAATACGTAAGTTTCAACAATATCAGATTTCATTACAGTTCAATCACTCTCAATCAGCACACCATTGCAAACATATATTCCATAGTGCAATACCACAAACCAAAACATTATGATAATATAAGCTCTCATTTCCATAATTCATAATGTCTCAACATGATAATTGATAAAGTAAAATTCCAAAACATGCAAAACCCATAGTCCAACAACGTCTAATATGAAATATGAAATAACTAAAATAAGCCTCTCAAATCTTCATTTCTTCACTAGTGCTCGTGCGACATCAATCCCGTTCGTCGTCACTGCTATAGGAGCTTGAGGGGCTTGGGGGCAGGTCGGGGTAGTCACCCCACGAACTGGCCTCATCGGCTGGCACTCGGAACCTAATACGAGTGGCAGAGAAATCCTCTTCTTGGCCGTCCTCAATAGTACCGGTCCTACGCCATTTGGCTGGTACGGTCCCCTAGGGTACCTAGGTACCCAAGGTCCCGCCTCAGGGGCGTACCTCATGATTGCCAGCCTAGTAGGCATCTCACAAGCAGTTGGGGCGATAAGAGCACTTGGTGCAGCAGGCACCACCAGCGTACTTGATGTAGAAGAAAACATCCTATAAGGAAAAAATATAAGTACTTTTCCTCAGGTGAAGCAGTTCAAATAGTAAAGAACAAATAGATAGACTAGAAGGAACATACATGTAATATTAGATGCACACAAAACCCTAGTATGCACTCCACATGAAGTTTCCTAGGTTATAGTCTAGGTCGAGTGATCTACCTAATTCTCTATAACCAATGGCTTTGATACCAATATGTCATAGGCCCGCTTATAGTGGAAACAAAAGGATGTAATGAACGGGATCGTCATAACACAATTATAATTAGTAGAGATACATTAAATGATGAATAACCAACGTGTCATGACGTCACCAGACACAAATGGATACTTGTGTCGTAGTTAGCCAATTCCACAACAAACATAGCCAGAAATAAAAACAAGTAAATCCCACAACCCGGGATCAAGTAGACAAAATATGAATAATAAAAAGAAATCCCACAAAATTGTTAGAAATATCCAATAAGTTTTAATAATGCAATCCAAGGGTCGTCGCTAAGGCAACATCCCTAACTATTCTCAATGATTGTTACCTGAAAAGATATGCTCAAAAAGGTCAACATATTGTTGGTGAGTCTGCAAGTTTAAATAATACACAAAACTTGATGTTGTGTAATAGTTTGGTAGGTTATGAGTGCGTACAGTTATAAGCAAGTAATATCACATGTATGCATGAGCTTCATAACTTAACCTATGACACACACAGATCTTAGCAGAACATATTCACCTTAGGGCCCGTCCATGGCCACTGTTAGTCCCAACTAGTATACTAACAAACAAATGTGGGGGTGTCAGCCCAATAGTACTATCAATACCTATCCGTTGGCTCTAACATCGGAGTTAAATAGTTGTGAAATAAGAACCACACAGATAACTAATGCATGTACCAAACATATACTTACATAACAGTAAACACAATAGTCCTAAAGATTGATTAAGTTCACAACATAAAAATGGTTAACATACTTTTCCCCTTAATTTATAAATATTTAAAATGAAAATTGGGCCAAGAAACTCACCTTGAACAGAGACGAACAAAAATAAACGAAAGGCTTTTAAAGATACGAACAACGAATGATCAAACACCTATAATTAGATGTAATTAGGTCTTTAAATATGTTAAAAGAGAAAAAGGTTTTCGATCGGTTTCTGGTTGGTTTGGGTTCCACACACAAACACACACGAAATATGTATACCATCATACATCATACATGTTACATATCACTTGTAATAACTATAATAATTATCATAATGTGACTAATAATAATAATAATAATAATTATAGTATTAATAATAATAATAATAAATAAAAAGAAAGAAAGGAAAGAAAAAAAAACGAAACACACTCACACAAACACACTTACACACGATCACACACACATTCACACACACTTACACTCCACACATTCCATACACTGCAGTACACACACATAAATGATAACACACACACACTACAGCCTTGGGTCATCAAACCTACACCCATTACACACACAGTATACGCACACAATACATGCGCATATAATACATGTATATATATATATACCTATATGCATACACCCTATCAAATATATACCTTTAACACACACGCACCATCTCATATACATACACACACAGCGGTACCATCGAGTTCATCCACACACACACAATTGTACATACAACAAGCACACACACGAAAATAGTACGTATATACATACACCCATCACGTATGTATACATAGACAAACATGCTATGATACACACACCCACAGTTCATATATATACATATAGATATGCACGCAACATACACACACCCAACAAAAGGCTCACCACACACGTCCGCACACCGGCACGCAACCACCATGTGAACCTGTACACACCGAATCAAGCCGAACCGAAAATAATAATATTATTATTAGTAATAATAATATTAGCCATAGTTATATTAATAGCAATTAATAAGAGATTTAAATTTTGCTGTTTTTAATCACCATATTATAAGATTGACGTCAATGCGCGCAACGATAAGATCAAGGTTTGGTCCGAAAATGAGTAAGTTACATAAGGATAATAAATGTACGAAGAAAGTTAACGAGTTCGAATTAATTAACGGGCCTAGTTGTGATGGATGTCACAGAAAGCATATGTCTTTATAGTAAAGATACTTGAAGACCATCCCCATTAGCTTCTTCTTCAGTTCGTCAAATAACTTGGGGCAATCTATTCTCTAATAATTTGGATCCCCACAATGAAAGCATTTAGTGTTAGTTGGAAGATGTATTAGCGTCTTGACCATTGTATTGGTTACGGATTCTTAAACATGACAATGGGCTTTCCTCTACCTTGGTAGTCACCCATGACCTCTTGCCCCTACTCTTTCCATTGCCTTACTGATTTGGCTTCTTAATTTGACCTCCCTTATCATGAGGATCGACAATTAGGGCTTGGTATAGATGTTATTCTTTAAATTCTTAGCATTCTATGTAATTCCAAGACAAAATTCTTAAGAACATTCATGGTTTAGTTCCTTACAAAATGGTCTACATAGCCTTCATTTTCATCACATGAAGGCCCATGAAAGTTCCTTCTTGCATCCAAAAATTAAAAAGAGATATCATGGTATGATAGATCTATTTTCTAGCTTGTTCTTTGAGCATCAACTTGAGTTTAACATGGTCACACCCGACGTTCAACATTCCAGGGTTGTGTGATCTTTTGGTTTTGATCGTTCATTTCGTTGTTTCAAATCATTTACGTAGCAAAATATATTAAAATTATATTTCTCATAAAATGTGTAACATTAGTGTTACAAAAAACTTTTGACATTTTTATATATTTGAAAAAAAGAGTTCAACCATTTAATTATATATGTATGGTTATACACAAATGGCTAATGCAACCAAAGCAACCAAAGAGCTTGTAGCTTGCATGCATGATGTACGTAGTAAAACTTACTTTGAAAGTTTTACACTCCTCATAGAAAATACTCTAAGTGTAAAATCTTTTAAAGCCATAGACCAAATCTTCCAAAACCAAAGACGAAGTCCTCTGAAGGTTCAAAGACAAAATCTTCCTAAGCCAATGAAGTGATGATTAATTTCTTCCAAATACGTAGAAAACATGCTTTCTCTTATCAACTTTTACATAAAGTTGGCTCACTTTTCGCTGAAACTCTAAAGACTCACCAACTTGCATAAGTTAATGAAAAAGTCCATGCTTTTGAAACTTTAGATTAAGGTTTAGAGTCTGTAACTTTTTTACTTTGTATTTTTATTCTTTTTTTAATAAATTAGGATGTGAGCTATGAAATGTCATAGTCAATAGTCAAAAGGCAATCTGCCTTTTGACTTTACATTGATCTTGTTGTCAAGATTAGTGTTTCCAGCTGACCTTCAAAGTATAGCCGGCTGTAGGATGTAGTATAAAGTATTTCAGTTTCTTGTATTTTATATTATGCTTAGTAGCACTTGTAATAGAAGTAGAGAGCAATATACAATATTCTTGAAAACCATATTTATCTAGTTCTTGTTCTTTTATTCCGTCTTATTACTTACTTGTGTTTTTAATGTCTTCTGTATAAAGTTGATTCCTTATTTGATTTGTTAAGTGTTCTAACACTCTCCTCATTGTGAGACTGATTGTATTGAGCACCCTTAACTAATCTTGTAATTGGTATCAAAATATTTCAGGCTCTTGATTGTAAGATCTCACCATCTTAAATCCTTTTAGTTTAAGAAATCACTTAACAACTCAAATGGTTTCTATCACAAAGGCTGATATGGAAACCGATACCATGACAAAGTCTACATTAATCACTCTTGAAGATTTTGATACTTCGTACTAAAGAATGAAAGGTTTCATTAAGTCTCAAGACTCCGGAATATGGAGATCTATTGTCTCTGGACCTCATGTACCATCCACCTCTTCAGCTGCTACTGGTGGTGGCATGATACCAAAGGAAGTGGTTGACTACTATGAAAGAAGACCTAAAAAGATAGATTTAGATCCAAAAGCCATGACTACCCTCCAAACTGCTCTTCCCAACTCCATATACAAAGGCCTTAAGAAGTGCGAGAATGCTAAACAACTATGGGATGCACTGAAGCTCATGTATGACGGTTCCACTGAAGCAAAAGAGAACAAAAAAGACCTCTTGAAGTAGCATTTTGAGAATTTCACCTCCAAGATAGGTGAAACCATGACTCAACCATACTTTAGGAATGTTGAGATTATGGAAACTCTAATGGATGTTAGAGTAACTCTTGAGAACAAGGATATTGTGAGGAAGTTCATGTCCTCTCTTTCAAGACAATAGACACACTACCAGATCTCAAGACCCTCACTCTCACTGAGTTGTATGGTATTCTCAGTGGCTACCAGATGGATACGAACATGCAAAATCCATCTGGTAACTCCAATAATTAGTAGAGTTTAGCCCTTTATGTGATTGAAAGGAATTGTAGAGAACCACAACATCATCTCATCTACTACCCTAACAACTCTCAAAAGGACCTTTCATTACCTTGCCAGAGACACAAGAGTGAGCTACATCCAAGGAAGCCCATTCTAAGAGACAAGCTCGCCACAAGCCTTTGTGCATACTTATCAAAACACAAGAAACTTCCTCTTCACCCTTGAAGATTGGGTTGTATCTATCCAGTTGACATGGAGTACATGGAGATAGTCCAACAACAATGGTTCTTCTAACTCAAGCCAAGAAATTCTACAAGAGAACATGGAGGAAGTTTCCTAGCAATGTATTTAGTGGAAAGTTTGGCCTAGACAAAAGCAAAATGAAGTGTTATAATTCTAATAAGATAGGACACTTTGCTAGGGAGTGCAGGCACCAAGGATAAATGGTGGCCAAACACAATCCAGACCAAACTACACTAAGGGAGGTGCACACACTAAGAAGCCTAAGTAGCAAGTTGCAGTTGCTGTTGAAGAATGAGGCTTTGATTGGAGTTTCCAGGTTGAAGATGTATCTCCGAACCAAGCACTAATGGCTGATCATGAAGAAGCCAAGGTATTGGAACATCTTTGTACCCTAGAATGCATTGCTAAAGTTAAGATTTAGGTCCTATTACTTAGATATGAGATATGATCTTGAGTCCTTAAACATCTGAATTTCTAATTTCAAAAGAGTTAAAAATGATTACTAATATATAATAGTAGATTTAAAGAAAACCATTTACACTATTAAGCATGAATATACCAACTATAGGACTTAGATCAAAGACCTCATTAGTATGTTAACTAAATTCCAAGCTGAACTTATGATTAGAAAGGCTAGAGTAGAGAAATGTGTTATTAAATAAGAGATTTTCAAGAACATGATATCCTCATCCTTTCATGCAAAAGTGTGTTATTAGAAAAAGTAGGGACTGGGATCTACTGAGATAGCTCCTCCATACACACTATTATCTGTAAGATCTCCTAGGTGTGGAACTTGTCAAGATGAGCTTGCCCTCATAGACCTCGTTGAAGAAGAGGACGAAAAGGAGATAATGAAGGATGGATCTGAGATAAGTGAAAAGATCATCCTAACAAGGGTCACCATTCTCTTGAGGAGAGGAAAGAAGCAGGGATGACAAAGTCTAAGAGGAAGAACTTGATCAAAGCAGCCAAAAGAAGATCAAAGAAGGCTTAAGAGATCAAGGCAATCTTCAACTCCAAGTAGAAATAAGTTTTTATCTCTGCAGGGTTTGAAGTGGTAAAGACTATGGACTCAACACTGAACTCTAGTACCAAGAGTTCTAGTTCATGTCCAAGTCATACCTGTGAAGGAATGAAGGTTGATCAGCTGTGTACCATTGCTACACAACCTAAACCATCCACTTCCAAGGGCAAGCCTCACCTTAGAAAGCTTGTTGCAACATTTGAAAAGATGAAAATGGAAATGGCAAGTGATCAAGCTCAGCTTTCTATTCACAAGAAGTCTCTCAGAAGGAAGCCAGTTGATTGCATCATGTGTGGTAGTACTTCTCATCTTGCCAAGGATTGTATCTACAATCTCAAATATACTATCCACATGACCAAGATTTAGAAAAAGAAGGAAAATCTCTTCCTTTCAGAATCTCCAAAATGGAAATGAAGACAAGTGAAAACTTGCATTCGGAAGAATTATTGGTCCTAGAAGAAATGAATGCTTCTGAAGCAGTGAAGCTTGCTACAGTGAAAGCAGGATCTTCTGAAGGGTTAGTCTCCAAACCTTCTAAAGTTGTAAAAACTTCCAAAGTATGAAGGTCAAGTCTAATCTTCCAAAGATGGTGTGGAAGATAAAGGAAGACCAAATGACTAGAAGTTGTTCATCAATAACAACAAATGATCCTCAAAGTCTTAACATAAGATCAATTACTTTTTTATTGTCTTTAGTCCATCTCGACAAACTCATCACTAATGAGGCTTGAGTTTCCAAATGTAACTAACCTTCTCCTTTTTGTGTAGGAACAGATAAAGACTAAGAAGAATGTATGGATCATGGATGGTGATTGTTCTAGGCACATGACATGCAATAGCTCTTTGCTTTAGAACTTTCAGAAAATTGATGTAAGGCTAGTTGTTTTTGGAGGAGATGCAGTAGGTTACATTACTGGAAGGAGCAGGGTCACAAATAGCATTAAAAAGGTAAATCTTTGTTATGGAATTTGGGTACAATTTACTAAATGTTTTGTAATTTTGTGATCAGAGACATAACATGCTCTTCACTTAGCATGAGTGCATTGTTCTCAAGCCCGGGGTGGTCATTGCTCAAGAGTATATCTTGCTTAGAGCCCTTAGGAAAGGGAACATCTACAAGATGGATTTGCAGGAAACATCTCCCTTAGGAGAAGTTTCTAGCTTTCTAACTAACCCTAAAGATAGAGTCCCTATCAGCACAACCATGATAAATCCAACTGATACATCTGAGGCGCCTACAAATTCTAGCTCAAAGGCATAAAACTCAAATAAAGGAGCTTTAAATGTTGGAGGAAATGGTGGTGCTAAAAGTGATTAAGAATTTCTTAATGTTGATTACCACTCCATGGAAGACAACATTAATGATGTCATACACTCATTAGATCAAGTATTTCCTGATAAGTGTGTTGATATGGTGGGTGACACTTCATTGCCAGATTTAAACTTCACAAATTAAGATCTGTCCAATCAACTTGATATGAACACTCAACTCAGGATCCACAAGCCACACCCCACCACAAACATCATTGGAGATGTTGACAAAGGATTGAGAACAATATGACAAACCCATAAAAAATGTTTGTCTATATTATTTTTTCTTGTCCCAGATAGAGCCAAAGAAAGTTGACGAGGCTTTGAAAAATGGAGTTTTGGTTGAAGCAATGCAAGAGGTGCTGCTTCAATTCAAAAAGACAAAAGGTTTGGAACCTATGTCCTCTTCCTCAAGGGAAGACTACCATAGGAACCAAGTGGGTTTATAGAAACAAGAAGGATGATAGAGGACTTGTCATCAATAACAAGGCCAGATTAGTTATTAAAGGGTACACACAAGAAGAGGGAATTAACTACATAGATGTTTTTCCTCTTGTGACAAGACTTGAAGTTGTTAGGATATTTCTGGCTTTTGCTGCATCCAAGGATTTCAACTTCTACCAACTAGATATCAAGTGTGCTTTCTTATATGGGGTGATTGATGAAGAGGTGTATTTCAAACAACCACCTATCTTTGTAGACCTAGATAAACCTGATTTTGTTTGCAAGCTTGATAAAACTCTTTATGAGTTACACTAAGTTCTAAGGAAGTGATATTAGACACTATCTCAATATCTTTGTCAGCATGGCTACAATAGGGGTACTACCGATTGGACTCTCTTCATCAAAGGAAGAGGGAATGACTTAATGTTAGTTCAAGTGTATGTAGATGACATTATATTTGGGTCAACTAATCCAAAGCTCTGTAAAGACTTTAATAGGCTGATGAAGAATAGATTTGAAATGAGTGCCATAGGGGAACTCAGTTTCTTTCTAGGAAATCAAGTAAAGCAAGTTGACAATGGCATCTTCATAAATCAGTCAAAGTATGTCTAAGACGTACTTACATGATTCAACATGACTAAATGTAAGGTTGAAAAGACACCCATTACCAAAAACCACTCCCTTTAACCTGATCTTGAGGGGTGAGTATGTAGATGAACACCTTTACAGGGCTATGATTGGGTCTCTTATATACCTCACAACCAACAGGCCTGATATCATGTTTTCTATATGCATTTATGCAAGATATCAAGCCAACCCCAAGTTGTCACACCTGGTTGTTGTCAAGAGGATTCTTAGATATCTCGAAGGTGCTCCTAATCTAGGCCATTGGTATCTAAAGAATTCTGACTTCAATCTGTATACCTATGCAGATAGTGACTATGGTGGTTGCAACATGACTGCCAAGTCTACATCGGAGGGATATCAACTCCTTAGTGGAAGGATAGTTAGGGATATAAACTCCTTGGTGGAAGGATAGTCTCATGGCAATGCAAGAAACAATCATGTGTGTCTGCATCAACTACTAAAGTTGAATAAATTGATGTTGCTAGTTGTCGTGCTCAAGTACTTTGGATTCAGAATCAGATGTTGGACTAAGGATTCAACTTCCAGGCGACTCCAATCCACATAAACAACAATAATGCTCACTCTATTACAGAGAATCTTGTGCAACACTGAAGGACAAAACACATCAACGTCAGGTATCATCTAATTAGAGATAATTTTCAAAAAGGATTGATAAAACTAATCAAAGTTAACACAAATAAACAATATGTTGATTTGTTCATAAAGGCTTTTGATGAACAGAGATTTAAATATCTTATATTAGTTATTAAGATGATTAACTTTGAGTTGATTTTCTTAAAACATAATTCAAGACTATATCTAAAACATATGTGTCCTAAGTTGTCTAAATTATCACCTACATAAGCCCAGTTTACTCTGGAAGACACTTTTTCAAATGATATTCCTTAGAATTCTGGAAATTTTTAACATATTTTATTTCGGAAGACATTAATGTTGTCTTTATAAGAATATTAAGTCTCCAAATTAGATAATTACTTATAAGAAGTTTACTTTCGGAAGAAGTTTTGATATATCTTCCGAAGCAAAAATACACCTCTAAGTACTTAATGTGTTTGAAGGACAATTTTCTTTCGAAAGAAATTAAGTCTCGGAAGATTTATTCCTTTAAGAATAAAACTTCCAAGTTTTAATCTCTTCTGAAATAAAATGTCTCAAAAGAGAAAATACTCTAAGAGGTTGTTTGGCAGCTTATTGATCAATCTCTTAATTTTTAAGATGTCTAAATGGTTTAGCACTTAATGGTTCAGACAGTTTATTTCATGAGCACGTGTCTGAATGGTTAAGACATTTACCTCTGAATGGTTAAGACATTTTATTAGAATTTGTAAGACATTTAAGTTTGAATAGTTAAATGATATACTAGCTCTTAATAGTTCAGACCTTTTATTGGTTCAGCACTAAATCATTTAGAAGTTGCCAAACAACCCCTAAGTATTTTTATTTTGAAGGAAATTTGCATAAAAGCTCAGGAATAACTTCTGAAGTCAAAATTGGCTTAGAAAGTTTTTATAAAACTTCCGAAAACAAAATACATTTGGAAGATCTTCAACTTCCAAGAAAACTACCTTTTTGGGCATCTTTTTCAAATGTGAGACTAACATTTGGATTTCAAAGTTTATCCTTTTGCATTAACTTTGTCTTAAATCCATTTCATATATATACGCTTAATGGTTCCCCCTCTTTCACTATCTTCATCATCTGTAAATTCTCTAACCTAAATTCACCCAGAAACTAACTTTTTTCTTATCTTCCTTCACAACAAAGCTACCTCAAAATGGCCAACCTTGACCATAAAAACCAACCCGATTTCTCCATGCACCTTCACAGGCAACACAATCAAGTTGCTTTGTTAAACTTTTAGAAAGATCCTGGTTTTCTCAGAGGTTTGTTGATTCCTTACTCTATCGAACTACTTCACCTCTCTCACCATAGATCCTCCACTCTAGGAGGATCAGCTATTGGAGTTCTAGAGGACTTACCAAGAGGTCATCATGGAGGGGAGAATGCAAGGGTGGACAATCTTCATCACTCAAGCCCCCATAAACACTCATCTCAGGCTGGATGATATAGTAGGTGATTTCTCCTTTCCTATGTCTACTGTGAACCAATCAGTTGGATAGATAGGCTATAGAGGTGAGTTCTCAGTCAGAACCTTCAAAAAAAGGAAGGTCTCCTCTTAGTGGAAGTACCTCGTCAATATGGTCATCTATTGTTTATCTAACAAGCATGGAGGATGGGATCAGATTCCTTAAGACATTTCCTTTATTTTCCATGGGATGGTTCAATGGTTCATGTTCAGGTATTCATAATTTGTACAAATTAATTTGCTTTGCAAACTAGGACTCCTTAGAATCTTACATGTTCCTTTGATATGTTTAGCATATTCTCAACTGTGAACTAGGCTCAGAGTTGAGGGAACATGTGATGTTCTAAAATTAGGACCAATAAAGCCCGGAATCTTTAAGACTATAAGAAAGCCTACTGTGGGCTTCTCAGGGGTAGAAGCAATCCATGTCCCAAAAATATTATAGTTGATTGCTCTAGGTGACAACCTAGTAGTACTAGCTAGTGTTGAAACCACACCTTCTACTTCTCAACAACAAACACAACCACAAACAACCATCACCTACCAAAGAAAATTCAAACGAACCCCTACACAATCTACTCAACTTATGCAAGCTCTCATATCACCTCCCATGTAGGAGGAAGTAGATGTCACACCCCCGCTAAGAGTGGAAACACGGGGATGTAACGAGACGGGATCGTCATAACACATGGTAAGCGATAGAGTTGCAATATAATAAATGATGACAAGCGTGTCATGACGACACCCAACAACAAGGGGATTTTTGTCGTGTCTAGTCAGTGTTCACGACAACATAGCCATAAGCATAAACAAGTTCACTGATTCACATAAACATAGATAATAACATTGTAATGTAATTCCCACAACCCGGGAACAAGTTTCAAAAATATGATGTTTAAAGCAGACTACAACAATGATTTTAGAAAGACAATGTTCGTTAAGCATGTTTAGTCCTAAAATGCATCCTTGGGTCTCTATTAAGGCAGCACACCTAGATCTTCAAATAGCATTGTCACCTGAAAAGATATGCTCAAAATGGTCAACAAAATTGTTGGTGAGCTCACAGGTTTAAATTGTAAATAAGTAATTGATGTTGTATAATGTTTGTTGCGGAATACCATGAATACAATTATAAGTAAGCAAAATCACATGACATGAGCTTTACAACCAAACCTAACGACGTACACA
>BJCM01085229.1:0-10014 GCA_018326385.1 Flaveria bidentis
TAATACTTTATTTGAGATACCTTAAACTATAGTCTTGTAGTATAGGCTTTAGCTAAGGAATCTCAGCTGGTATCAAAGTATATCCGGCTGTAGGTAGTATTATATATAGGTTCTCTTTGAAACTCATTGTAACTAAGTGAGACATAACAACATTTGCTTGTAAGAGTCTTGTATTTTGAGTTGAGAATCAATATATAAAAGTATCTTGAAAATTATGTTTCTGTGTTCTATATTACTTTATATATTTTGATCAACTCTTATTGATTCTTCATATACCCGAGTGTTGTTCTAGGTGAGTTTGAGAGAAAACATAGAGTTTGAGAGAAAACATAGTGTTTAAGTGACAAACACCGATCCTGCAAAAGTTACATGAAATCTATTGGTTTCCTTTTTGTAGGAGTAACTTGAACAACTGTATCGATTGAAGAGGCAACTCAACAAATGGAAGATTGTTGAGATAAATTTTTCATAAAGAACGTTGAGTGTTTTTCAAAATTTTTGAGAGCGATAAGCATTTTGTATTGTTATGATTCAATAAAACACACAGGAAGATTTTAGTTTTAAATCTCATTTTTAGCAAAAATGCTCAGAGTTGAGACAAAATGTTTTTTTGGTTGTGGGTTTCCTTCTAAGAAAGTTGGGGTGCGGTCCCGATTATAAAAAAGAATAAGCATGTCTAATTAAGATAACAACTATCCTTAAAAGAAAAATGATCAAATCAAAACACCCACTACATATTTATGGTGACCAAAATGGTAAAAGAAAAAAGAAACTCAAAGTGGGGGGTTTTGGAGCTAACTGTAAAATAACGACTTCCTCAACCGACTATTTTTTGGGTAATGGTCAGATATCCGTTTGTCAATCACGATCGAGTTGAAATCCAATTTAAGTTGAAATCCAATTTAAGGGGCGAGGAACCGATATACAAACCGACAGTTTGGATCAGGTTGAAACCTGCTTTTTTTCGATATCTAACAAAAACTAAAATAATGGGCTTTAGATAGGGTTGGTCCTTATTGGGTCGAGGCCCATTAGATATAAAAAAGTAAACAACCAGTTAACCCAATATCATGACAACTTAGGGTTTTTATATATTCTTCGTATGTTTTACTTCACTTTTAGCGCCTTCGTCTTCCTCCTCCCTCTGCCGCACATTTCAAAACCCTAGGTTTTTTCTCTCTTTCACTCACACTCGTGTAGCGATTTGATCAATTTGCTATCAACGGAATCTAAATGATCTTTTATGTCGATCGTTATATTTACGTTTGGAATATATTGAATCTGAATCTCTTAGGTTTTTTGCAGGTTAGGTATAGTCTACAGAGGTAATAATGGTGGAGAAGACTAAAGGAAGGAAGGAAGAGGTGGTGACGAGAGAGTACACCATCAATCTTCACAAGCGTCTCCATGGATGGTATGTTTTCAGTTGATTCGCTGTTTGTTACTTTGTTTGGGTTTCAACGTTATTGAAATTTGCAATTGCAGTTGTAATTATCTTTCGATGTGGTTTTTTGCTTGCTTAATGTGTGGACTGAATGAAAGGTGTGCATTGTTGAATCGATGCCTTTGATTATTAAGCAATCATGTGTGGCTTGTTTTCATTTTTAATTTCAGTTGGAACAAGATGCTCTTTATCTTTTGTGATAGTTGGTTATTGAATACAAGTCGTTGCACCTTTTGGTACTCCTGGAACATCAGTTGAAAATTGTGATGGGGTAGTTATGGTTGGTATTTTATTACCTACAGAAATCTTCTTACTACATTACATTTTACAATTATGTCATAAACAATGTGCTTATGATGCAAAATAGATGCATAACATGCCTTTCATGTTTCTAAAATTGTTTCATACTTGTGCTTAAAGTTAAACTCTTGTTTTGTTTGCTCAACTAGCAAGCTCACTCTTGTGACTGGTAGACTATAGGTTGTGAAATGGGTGGGTCAAGTTGTGTTAGCTGGGTAACAGGCTGAAATAGTTGTTTGGGTTTACTCTTACATTGCTTTTTTTTCCTTACATCCAAATACCTATTTTGTTATATCTTTTATTAAAAAATGGCTTATTTTATATATAATAAAACAATTTAGGAGGTTATTAACATGTAAGGGAATTACTTTGAGCAACTTTTGAACTATCTGTTTTGTCTTTTATGTAATTTATTTGATTTCATTTATTATCAATAAGGTATGACCCGGTTGACCCATTCTCACATAAATGGCTAGTTTTATCCGCTACGGGTGTGTTGGAGTTGCTTCGTTATTTTATGCTATACGACCTATGTTTTGGGAAATGCCATATAGATGCGTCTCTTTTAAGAATTGGGAACTATTGTTTTGTGGTAGATTGCATGTTTAGATTTTTGGACAACTATCGACCTGTCTACTCTTTCTCTTTTTTAATTGAAGCATTTAACTTGACTCATATGACTAATTAGAGATAAAACGTATATCAATTACCTTTAGAAAAGTCTCACATTTTATTGTGGTTTTTTTTCCAACAGCACCTTTAAGAAGAAGGCCCCAAAAGCCATTAAGGAAATCAAGAAGTTTGCACAAAAAGCAATGGGAACAACTGATGTGAGAGTGGATGTCAAACTAAACAAATACGTTTGGAGCCGTGGGATCAGAAGTGTTCCAAGAAGAGTTAGAGTTCGAATTGCTCGCAAGAGAAACGATGATGAAGATGCAAAGGAAGAACTTTACTCTCTTGTAACTGTTGCTGAAATTCCAGCAGAAGGGTTGAAGGGTCTTGGCACCAAAATTATTGATGATGAAGATTGATTTGGTTAAATTTGTCTTTTTCATGAAATCTGTGAGGTGGGAACACTTTATTCAAGTTTGGTTTTTGATATTTGGTACCTTTTACATCATGATTGTAGGGTTTACATCTTGTTGTGTACCTTTTACCTTTTGGAGATTTAGAACCTTGGTACATTTCTTGTGGTGGATGATTTTGATAGTCATTTGATATTTTGTACTGCTGTATTCTTTATCATTTTACTTTAGCTTCAGGGTTTCTTTGTAATCTGGATACCATTGTAAGCCATTGGTAACGTGCATCGTGTTGGAACCTTAGTGATATTCTAGGGCTGTGTCAATCTGGCTGGTTTTCAGTTTTGGCCAAACAAATAAATGTACACAGTATAATCCTACTTGTAGTCTTATGTTAGAACTATTAGCATGGTATGATGAGTGTGTGATGGAAGCAAAATCTAACCTGTCTCGGCTAGTAATGTTTTTATTTTGGCTGGTAAGTATAAGCCGACTACTAGTTGGTGCTGGTTTAATTGATACAGCCCAATGTGATAAAAGTCATGTACTGTGGGTTGAGTAATTTGGTTTAGTTGTAATTTTTAAAGAATGATTAATAGTCTATGGATGAGTCTTTTGCATAAAACCGCTAAAGATTGGGACAGAACTAGATAAGGAGCCGAATCTGGTTTTGAATTCGAATCTGCTCCAGTAACCAGATTGACTCAATATGGTTCAGTTTGGTCTGATTTGCTGGTTTGGGACTGATACATGCCTTTAGCTGTTTGATCCGATTTGGGAGCCCGTTTGAGATTTGACTTTGATTTTGTTTTAGTACTAGCAGTTCGTTACTGTTAATATAGCTGTTTTTAATCTTTATTTTAGACGAAGATACATTCTCTTAGGATTATGTTTTTAAGCTTAAAATGTGTAATTGCAATTTCAGTTTATAACCAAAATCCACTTAGTTCACCTAAAAAGGACCATTGCCAGAAACTTGTCTTGTAGAAACTTGACGGAAATATTAACAACAACCGAAAAGCATATATTTGAGAAACTCATTGCTTTAACAACTTACTTGAATCTAGAAACTTGATTCACAGAAGCTTACAACTGGAAGAAATTTAACTCAGGAAAACTGTATACTTTTAACAGATTCATAAACTCAGAGATTTAACAAATCACGTACAATCAAAAACATATAATTCATAGGAACTTGATGATGAACTCAAGAGTTTGATGCTGAACCAGGTAAAAACAAAATTTGGTGGGCTTACTTGGTCGCTTCATTTTTTTCTTTCGATAACCAAAACCTGAAATCGTTGCTACTTATAAACAGAGAACAGGACCATGGCATGTATCTAGGCTGTTATCAGGTCAGTCCAGGTTGGGGTCGCCGGTTCTGCTGGTACAAACCTGAATGCCCTGATCCGTAGTCACTGACCCTAAAAATTCCAAAGTGGCTATTATAATTTCAAACGGTAATCTTTTAGACAAAAAGCAAAGAATAATGTCCTTTATTTATATGTGGAACCCCGAAACAAATCTCATTCCTCACCAAATTTGTTTAAAGCTTCGAATGAAATCGTGCTTTTGATTAAACAAAATCTGGGAATCACTGAGAACCGGCTTTGCATCTGAGTCAACGGGCCTTGTAAGCATACATGTATCTTTGAAGTTCTTTAACCTCCTCAGATGATTCATTAAATAGAGAATCAACATAGAGACACAACCCTGCTCCACTGCAACAAAAAAAGAAAATTGATTTTCAAGAGAACAGTTTTTTGTAAAAGGTGTTCATGGTCCAGTTTGAAGGGTTTTAGATCAAACCATGAGCCAAATACTTAGTAACTTCTTTTTACCTTATAAAAACCAATACCACACCGTTGAAAGATTGAACTAAACTATTCCTTACTAACAGACTAACCGTTTGGTTTCATGGTCTAGGTTTATTGGGCCCCTATAATAAAACTGCATAAAATACAATCAAAATAAAGAGCGATAATGTTCCAACAATTAAAACTTAAAAGACCTTCTCTAACTTAAAATAATTAAAGGCCCAAGTAAAACATAGAAGATTACATAGCCTATAATTATATGCCCAGGCTCCGTTTTCTTCGGCCGGTTTTGACACTAAACCAATACGTGTGGTACGAAACTGAGACAATGACCAATTTGGACAGCTTCACGGTTTCAAATTAACACCCTACGCGATGTAACTTTCACCTTCTTTTTCATTGTATGTAAAAAATGTGTTATTTTTTCTTCCATTGTATTTTACTACTATATGCAAGTAACCTTCTATGGTCATCAGTGAAATGTGACATACTGACATGTCATCTTAAAATGGTGTCTCACTATCATTTTACTTTCTATAAAATCTTACTTACATGGTGGCAAAAGTTAAGTACATTGTTGTGTAATTAACCTATAATGGAAAAAGAAAAGATAGATAGTACCACAAGGGACCAAAAGGAAGCCAAATGACATCCCACCGGAACTTGGGCAACCTACAAGACAAAAGAGCATTTTATGAGATCCAAATTTATAACAGGCGTGAAGCTTATGGTGTAAGGGTGCGGTTTTTCAACCATTTAATTGGTTGGTTCGGGTTGTCTTTAATCTCAAAAGAGTCAAACAGGTAACAAGTAAAAGTTTTGGCTAAAATGGCAATGGTCAAATTGGTACAAGTGTGGAAGGTGTCATAACTCAAAGGTATATCTAAGTTAATCCATAATGTATAAAACATCCTAAATCGATATAAAAGAATTATCTATAATCGTATACTATAGTTTCTGTAACCATAATACTGCCTTGGCATCTTGTCTTTACAGTCGTATAAATTTGGACCATTTAAAAACATTAAAAAATGTGAGGGTTGACTCAACCAGACACCTTTTAACCTACACTAAATATCACCTGTTTTTGATCAATTACAGAACCACCTGTTTTCCTGCCTACAGTATAGTGCTTTTGTAGTATAAAAATTAAAAAGATGCATAAGACTTTTATACTTGAGCATATTATATAACCAGAAAGCTGCTAACAAAACACCGGAGAAGCAAGAGAACCAAAGGTATCTTCTATGAGACCGTGAGCTTTGAAGCAAGCCAGCAATGGCCATTGAACACACCAAAACAGCTGCCCAATCTGTCAAAAGAGGTTAAATATCTAAATTCCCTCCAATAAAAAGATAAAATGACAGAAACCATTCATGCAGACCCATCTGTTATTTTGTACTTAACCGATGTAACAGGAAAACAAGAAATCAAACGTGAAAAATTGTTGCTTCTCTGCTCAGAACATCAACTCGCAATTTCTATAGTAATCATGAAACGAGAAGTGGAAATGGTGGTTCGGGTCACAAGACGATTTAGAACATGTCAAATGGGTCGGGTTGGGATGGCTAGAAATAGTTTTTGTCCATTTTTTAACACACACACACACACATATATGCATTTTATTGTGCTAGATATAATTACATATATTAAAATATTACATAATAAACTAAAGTACTGAATAAATCATTAGGAGGTCGTATGCTTCTATGCAATAAGGGGTACACTTTTTTGGGGAGATTTTTTTTTGGGGAAGGAAGGGGGGAGGGGGTCAGCTATAACAAATAATAAGAGTAAGTATGGCCCATTTGAGTTGTTTGAAATAATCATAACACAGATTGACCTATTCATAAACGAATGAATGATGAATCAAAACTGCCACCTCTAAACAAAATTCATTAGACCATGGACTTTATGTCTTTATGGCAGTATTTAAGTAATGAAGGCACATTTTAAAACTTCATGTACTGTTCTCTGGTTACATTCAGGTCAAAAGACCCAATGTAGGTGGCAAACCAGTATATTTATGCAACCATTTGTGCTTTTAGTCAAAAACTTGATGGGGAATTACTTTGTTACGAGGGTAAATGATAAGCAAACAGGCTGCATATATTTCTTATATCATGAAAGGATATCACTTTCTTGAAGCAGTATTTTGATCCTTCAATGTGTAGGCACCATGATATATTGAAATCAACTTTGGGATAATATAAGAAATGAAAATTCTAGTATGAGGCGGATACATTAAGCAAAAACTAGAATGGGATTGTAAGATGCGTTATAATGTTAGTGAATGGAATCTTTTATAAGGTCAATATCTAGCTATCTTATAAGGTCACTGTTTGGAATGTTTGAAAGGTTATACTCTATCCGTTCCAAGATTGCCCAAGGAAAAGCATGCATAAGTTCACCTGTTACCAAACTTCGATGCTGACCCTTTAGCAAATCCCTATGGTGATCCTTAGTAAAGAATCAATATTGACCCTTAATTACCTCCACACTGACCGACACTAGGTCAGTGCAACAAACTATAATTCTTTCAAACTTTCATGTTAGTAACGGTTTGGGATTTAGTTCAGTTTATACAGCATCTTCTCCACATCTCTTTGACTCTTAGCTTGTATCATAATGTAACTAAAATCCCTTTAGTTGCATTTCGCAAATCCAATATAGTAAAATAGTTGTTGGCACTAAAGCCACCAGCAAAAGTTGGTGAGATGTATTACAGGCTTGTCTACGAAAAATGTATGTTGAATATAATATCTATGTTTCTAAGAAATGGTCCATACAATGTTTATGACATGCAACATAACCTAATGATCAATGGCAAAAATAATTACTAACCATATCAACAAGAAAAAGACAGAATAGGAGAAGACGTTTCACTTGATCATCTTCATATATTGCAGTTCTAGTAAGAAGGTCCAGAATATAGAAATTTGGCTATGCAGATTACAAAAGAATAGAGCAACATGTATTTTCGAGTTAAAAATCTAACCTGCAGCAATCACAATCCATGATTCAATCTCATCCATGAAGTAGGCATGGTAACGCTGTTGCAAGAAAACATTATCGTTGCACAATCTTCAGATAAAGAAAGATATCATTATCAATTAAGGGACTTTTGAGTATTACAGTTTTCCTAACCTTCAAGGGGTGGCACAGTGGTACATGCCTGACTCTAGTAAATGTCTCATGTTTAAATCTAGCTTCCACTGATTCCTGCCTTAACCCCTTGAAGGTCACCTGCCAGCGCAAACTGTGGTTGCAGTTTACCTAGTTTTCCTTAACGGGTTCTCGTGGTTAAAAAATGGTTTCATTAAAGGGCAACAACTTAAACTGTTTTAATCTCCATGGAATTAAAGAAACAGCCAAAACAAACAGGCACAAATACATTTAAATAATTAGAGATATTTTATCATCTAGCATACCAATTCCCAGGGCGTTGTTATTTGTCCATGAATGGAGTAAACGAGAAATGCAACAAAGCAACAAAGCAACCCCGCAAATACACGCTACAATAATAGCATAAAACCAGATATACTTATAAGAACACAAAGTCTTTATAATATATTTAAAGGTTTCAGTGCAGATGCTTCAAAGTGCCATTAGAGCATATTCAACCAAAACTTAAATCAAAACTAAGATGAAGAATTCCAATTTGATCAAAACAAGTTTAATTTTTATCAAAGCAAGTTTAAATCAAACCAATGTTTTATCTTAATTCAAATACCCAACTAGCTAATTGGGTTTTATTTATCCAAATATGATCAATCGGTGGATTATTATTTGTACGGTTAATTTAAACAGTGACACTCCTAACTTTTACTTCCGTTGCCAAAGACAATCTCACAAGCATAATCATCAAAGATTTACACTTGGTTTCGACTCGTATCACTCACACAATGAACGTGAACAAAATAGGAAACCTTACAAGTGAAATCGATTAAAAACAAATACAAAACATGTGAAAATCTTGTCCTTGCAACGAAAGTGAATGTTAGGAGTGTCATTGATCAAATTGTTAGTATAATGATCAGGATTGTATTTGAATCAAGATAAAATAATTTCTTTATAGTCCAGGTGATTCCACGATATTACTTCAAATGGTCGTTAAAGAAAAACTCGATAAAAATCCATTTGCGTTCGTAAAATGCAAATTACCCTCCAAAAACGAGACTGTTGAGCTTGAGATCTTTCAAGTGATCTAACCAGCTGCTCCTGCTCTGTAACGTGTTCAGCAAGCAAACAATCAATCAATCAGTTATTACGAAACGAAATTGAATCAAAATCATGCAATCATAAATCCTAAGCATCAAAATTAAGGAAACCAGAAGAAAAAAACACACCTCCGGTATCAATCGGTTGGAAACCGGAGCTCGTCGGAAGGGATAACTTTCCGTCGCCGATGTCGTCGGCGTTGTCGTCGGAATCAACATTCTTCCACCGCCTCGCTAGCCTATTCATCATCGACGATCAAATGGTTCATCAACTCAAATTATTCATGCTTTGTGGAACACAAGCACAGAACATGATGTTTGTGAAAAATTGCACGATTGATCCTCGTACTTTATTTTATTACGCCCAGGTTTTAAAATAGTGAACTTATTGCATTTAATATAACCTTTCTATACATAATAATATTGCATTTTATGCATAGTTTTTTTAAAAATGTTTTGTACTTTTAATCCTAAGTTTTTTTACTTTTTGCAATGTAACTTCTCAATTTTGGGTTCTTACGTTTAACTCAAAACTCTTCATCTTTTACAATTTAATCTCACTAACTTTTATATATTCAATTTTGTTCCCCTATGCTTTTCATCTTTCATAGATTTTCATTTTACGTTTTGTTTTATGTTTTATAAGTTAACAAGACACAACATGCACGCGTTGTTTAATATTTTTATGTTCCGTTCTAAATTGTGAGTTAACACGACACAAATGTGCGTGTGTGTTACAATATTTTTACGTCTTTTCCACCTTTTGACAGGTTCGTCACAACGCGCGGATCTTAGATCGACTTAGTTTTATTTTTTATGTTTTACGTTTTGGTCTAAGTTCTTCGTATTAACAAACCACAACTTTAGTTTTGGTGGTCGGAAGCGGTGATATGACATTGGTGTTATTTGGCATGGTTTTACGCACTTGTTGCAACGCGGGGAACTTAATTCTAGTTATACCAAATTAGCAAATATAAAACAATCAATTTTTATAGTTCAAGCTCATTCTAAATAAACTAATTTCAACAATTTAAACCCAAACTAAGCAATTAATTCTTATACTCATTTAACTTACCTCAATAAATTTTTAAATCAAGTCATAAAGTCCTAATAAAAAGACACCCCACTTTATAAATCGACACCCAGCTATACGCCGCGTATGGATCCATACGCGACGTATAGGGTCGAATACACTAGAAACGAGGAAA
>BJCM01085231.1:0-10050 GCA_018326385.1 Flaveria bidentis
TTCAATGTTTTGTATTGTTCATTGGGTTGGCACATGTTTTGCCACATTTTACATTTCTATTTCTTTGGGTTGTTTTTATTATACGCTTCCGCACAGTTTTCAAGTTTTTACTCTGGTTGATTTGGTTTAATTATTGCATATAGAGTCGTTCTGAGTAACTATTGACTGTGATCCTGGTTTGTTCACACGCCTCGCGGTTAAACTCCGCACGTGGATTTTGAGGGTGTGACAGTATGGTTCTTCGATTAAACTAGTCAGCCTAATTAAAATTGATTTGAATAACAAAGAAAAAAAGATAACTATTAGCGGTTTTAATATATGACTAGTATATACATACATCTTCAATTAGATAGAATAAATAATTGATCACGCATCTATATACGAAATAATCAGTCGTAACAATTATCCAACGATTTGCTGGTTTGTTTACATGGGTCAAGTCACTAGTAGTCAAATCTATTTATTGAGCACTTTAAGAACTTTATTCATGTATTATATGATGACACTTCACAAACATAAATCCATACACAAATTTATTAAACAACACACTTTATGGTCTTATCAAATCTTAAGGGTGATCCATGTATTTTATAACTTTCTCAAGCTTGTTCAGTCTTTGTTTGATGCATCAATAACTTCATTTCCTTGCTCACCAAGGAACTTTCTGAACCAAATTGCCGATTTTTTCGGGTACCTCTGTAAGTCTTTCATGTAATCAACATTGATCATGCCAAACCGGAGATTATATCCAGAACCCCATTCAAAACTATCCATGAATGACCAACAAAAGTATCCCGTCACGTTCACTTTGTTACTGCAACATTCAACAAGATGTGTGTATATCAATGTGTTCGCAACAATCAAAATTGAAATAAGTCGATATGATAAATGATTAGAGTCTTAACTTACCATCTTGCCACTTTTATGGCTTTAAGATGATCTTTTATGTAATTAATTCGAAATGTATCATTGCGTGCTTCTTCGTAAGTTTTTCCAGCATCATTCTTGTCGGGAGAACCTGTTAAGAGGTGAAAGTATATAGCAACATAAATTTTGACATAACATGGATTAATGTAACAACAAACTAACAGTGATCATTAAAGTTATTATTTACCATTCTCAGTGACGATGATATCTTTAGTAATATTGTATTTACTTTTAATTAGCACCAAGAGTTTCACAAATTGCTCAGGACAGTTAAAAAACTGCGACCCTTCAAATGACTGTCAAGGTGGAACAATATTGGTTAGCAATCGAAGAAAAACAATAGTTATGTTGATTATCAATTCATGTGTTTTTTACACGAAAATGTTCAATAGTGACATAAGAGTCAGTGAATTCAAACATCAATTAGTCACTAAATTTCTTAAGAAGTTCTAGCCTTTCAAAAAGTTATGAGAAAAGATTATGTTAGGGATATTAAAAAATGTGAGAAATATGTCTTGAAACTTTTTTGATTTCTAGGTGGACTAAATAACTAAAAGCTTTTAGATGTTTGAGACGTATTTGTTTACAAAGCAATTTGGCGTATCGAATTCAATTAAATTAGCAAGCAAACTCAACACGTGAATTTTTTCTCTCTCTATTTTTTCAATAAAAAACTGAACATATAATTTGATGTTTCTCTAATAACTTTTCATGTTTAATTATTTTTTAAAAACTAATTCCCTCGTTCGATCTGTTTAATCTTTTATTGAAAATTCTGACATAAATTTTATTGAAATCAAGTTGTTTTCTAGATAAAGTACCACTTTATTTATGAGACAAAAATATATTTTAACTTGAAGTCAACTCGGTTAAGTTTGCTTCCTTCATAAGCTATTGTTGAATTCGTTGCACTAAGTAGTGAATTGCCTAAAATCAATGTAATATGTATAAAAAAAAGAAAAAAAAAACTCTTTTGTTTTGACCTTTTGGCGCAAATTTTCTTTTAAAAAGTGTGAGTAAAATAAAAGAATATTAAAAACCTTACACTTATAATCCATTAATTTTTTTAAAAAAAATGTGAAAAGCTAAGACACTCGGTAACACTTTGTTTGTATCACTAAATACAGCACTTTTCTTCGTGTAATGTTTCCTAATTCGCAGGTAAAGTGGTCTTACAGGCTCTCCAACATAGCGTCCATTGGGGTCTTGCACTACAACATTGAAAAACGAACTACATTCAAGATTCATAAACAATCAAAAAAGTATATTGAAAACCATACAAGCAATACTCATTGATACCCTTTTGCTTGAAGTGACCATCTGTAGAATATCCTTGAGAAATTTCATTTGAGTAATCATGATATTGGGCAAAACTTGCATGGTAGTAGTTTATTCCGAGAAAATCATACGATGCAACCAAGTTTTTCTGCTGGTCGATAGAAAATTTGGGCAAAACACGCCCATTCGGGTAATCTGGTGTTGGTTTAGTGGCCAATCTTTGCATATTCTCAGGCCAACTACCTTTTGTTAAAGGCTCCATAAACCTACATGTAAACATATGTAGCATATAATGTTGAGTATATATTATTTGTCGACGTATAGTAGTTATATGTACACATGGCTATTCTCACCAGCCGAACATAAAATCATAGGCATGATCAACAGCTTTGATGTCTTGCTGATGGCTTGGACCCGCATAAGGTTGAAAATAGGTGCAGCTGAGTGTAATACCTACCTTACCCTTTTGGAAAGACTGTACAAGTAGTTGAAACATGATAATAATGTTTTTGATAAAGATAAGCTAGGTTGCTAAACATGATAATAATAGTATTGAAACATGATGAAATAGTCCATCACCGAAGGTTCTTTGATTCATAGTGGTCGAGGATTTGAATCGAAAAAAATATATACCTTGTAATTTTCTTCGTATAATCTGTAAGCTGCTGCATGAGAATTGAGTAAGTTGTATGCTATTATATATGGTTCAACTTGAGCATCACCCTCTTGATTTTTGCCACCTCGACCGGGTGCAAATGTACCTTGCACATAGCCATCATAGGCGAATGTATATGGCTCGTTCAGTGTCACCCAGTTCTTCACCCGATCTCCAAACTCCCAAAAACAAGCATCCGCGTAATTGACAAAATCATCCCTAATGTACACAAACATAAGGTTAATAACGAACAATAAGTTGAGAGATGCACAAAGGTACACAACAATAAGGTAAACAACATATAGGAATAAAAGCTTACACAATTTTGGAACTAAGGAAACCCATGTATTCTTCTTCCAATGCAAGAGGAGTATCCCAGTGAAAGAGGGTGACAAATGGCTCGATTTGATTGGCTAATAACTCATCAATTAGCTTATTGTAGTAATTGATTCCCTCTAAGCTTTTACCCATACTTACTTTACCACCTATATAAATACTTCAAGTTAACTACGATGAATTGTTTCAAGAAGATAAAACTAATCAAGTGCGTACACGATTTTATACTACTCATATCCTACGAAATTTTCATGAGTATAAAAGTTAGATTTGGAATTTTGTAAAATTTCTGGCGAATTTCCAACACAGTTGAAAACCCTAATTTGGTGACCATGTACAAGGAAATATTATTTTCGTTGGAAAAGGGTATTTCTGATAACTGCGTAGGATACAATTTTAGTCTAAAACTAGTCAAAAATTATTTTAATTGAAATTGAAAATTTGTCAAAATCTTATTTGTCAGAAATTTATCGCAAATGGCAATTTCCTACACACTCGTACAAGTACTATTGTTTGGGATTGGGTTTGACACTATTCAATACTCGACCTAGATAACAATCTAGTTTTCTAGTAGTGATTCAGGTTGTTGCTAAAACACAAGGTCTAACATTGAGCCGTGTAACTAATTAGATGTTGTTAATGTGATTGGTTTTAATTAGCCTATAGAAATGAGTTGCTAGAATTCCTTGCAAAAGCGGTAGAAATAAAAATCCATGTCTTTGTGACAGATTTAAGTCGGTCTAGATTTTATTTCTTTCGCTAATTTTGCAACTGCGTTCGCCTGTTATAAAATACCCCATTTGTAGTTCCAGTAGTGTAAATTCATTGTTTGTTGGTACTTTTCTGAAGCTTAAGTTGTTGAGGCTATAGAGACAGATAAATTCATATATATGTTATAATTTTTCTTATAGTAAAAAGGATTTTATTCATTTATCAATGTTCTAGTTTGGGAAAAAAAAAGAAACGTCATTACTTCACCTGGTAATATTCTCGACCATGAAATAGAGAATCTATATGATTTTACACCCATTTTCTTCAACAATTGAACATCTTCCTGACAAGTTTTTACATAGTAGACAAAATTATGAACAAATACGTATATTACACTACAATCACCATTAAGATTATTTAATCATTGATCCAGTAGAAAACTAGTAATCATCAAAACCAATTTCATATATATTTTTTTCTCATGAGTATGTTAACAACAGAATCACAACTTGGAACTTATTTTCACAAATTATTATGTTACCTTCATTCTTGAATAACTATCAACAGCATGACATCCATTTGCACCTCCCGTCTTGTCTGATGATCAAACTTAAACTATTAGATTAAAGATCTAACACAATATAATTAATATAAATATTTCAAGTGTGATGCATACATATATGTACGTAACTACGCATACATATAAACACATATACATAGAATTGAAGGGCCTTATATCTGTACTTACCAATCATATATTACAAACTACGAGAAACTTAGTTCTTCTATTGTTTAATTATTATATAAATAAATTAACTAGAATATGTGTAAATCGATCTGAATATGATTAAGGATCATTATAAAAAAAATATAAAATATTGATAGTCATTTGAATATATGCACATATACATGTACATATATGCATATGTATACACATATATACACATTTTCTTAATCCCTTAAAAATATTTCACGAGAGAGGAGATAAAACTAAAAAAATAATAGCTAGAATAGTATAAATGAAGCATATATTGTTTTTCAGTTGTAACATTTCTATTGAAGCAACATGTATGCATGCTTATGCACTTTTTTAACATTAATATATACATAGAAAAAAGAGAGAGAGACCAGGGTATCTCAAGCTAAAACAGTCCCATATACTTAAGCCTTTACCATCTGCTCTCCAACCACCTTCAATCTGAAATCCACATCAAGAAATATACAGTTAATTAAGTGAACAAACTTTTAATGGTGGATTTAGCTAGAGGAAGCTTTAGTAGCGCTACCATTACTGACGGTAGTCCCAAAACCGTCGGTAGTTGTATACTTTCTTTATCAATATATCATGTCATTTTGATTAAGTAGTAGGCATATATATGATCATTCAACATGCATAAACACACACCTGATATGCAGATGATCCCACTCCAAAGATAAAATCGTCGGGAAAATCACTACGCTTAGGGTCAGAAGCACGATTGTAAGCATCACTTAACTCGGACATCATTCCACTAGCCATATGTAACAAATGATCTATCAAACGTATTGTAGGCTAGCTTGAGAGGATATATTCTTAGGAGTTAATTACACACCAACACTTGCATTTTGTGGTCATGTATTTATAGAGCCTCACAACGTACCACAATTGTGTACAATGCGCCACATGTGCAAGCGACAAGTTATTACTCTTAAGTTCATAGGTATATATGTGTAATTTTAACATGTATAAGAACTTTAGTGTTTGAAAATTAGCAAGAGACATTTTGTGAAAAAAAATTATCATGTTTGGTTCTATAGTATGTACATATATACAGGATAAAGGTACAAACAAAATAAAAATTCACCTCATCTTGGCCAAAGCTACTATATAAACATTGGTGAAATTTAGAACAGTCATAAATGTGTTTTTGCGACCATTTTGAGACCGGTTATTACAGTTTCTTAAACCCTCCTATATAAATAGCTAGGTTTGCAACAAGTACAGTTACTATTCGTCACAAATTAGCTATCGAATTTGCAATAGACCTTTTTGAGATCAATTTTACAACCGGAGTTTCCATCGCAAATTACTACTGAAAGCGCACCAGAAAGTTTTTGTAACAAAATCATTTGGCGATCAAATTTGCACCGAACCTTTTGCGATCATATTAATATTGTTAGCAACTGAAATTGCGACCGGACTTATTTGCGACGGTTAGTGCATACAAAATTATGATTAGCAACCCCTTGCGACCGATTTAGCAACCAGCTCCGCTTGTTATAATTCTGAGTTTTTATTTATTTTCATGTTTCTTTTTCTTCTACTAATAAATTAATTTATTTCCGATTCTTTACATTACTAGAAATTTATTGATTTGCTCTGCACAATTTTGCGACCCATTTTTTTGTCATTGACTGCAAGCTCTTACGACAAACTTGTGGGGAAATCAGTTTTATGCAAATTAAACTTGCTTCTATCTTAGTGACAAAACAAAAAACCCTAACTTTTTGTGTAAAATTATGTCGCAAGCATGTCAAATAACTCAACAAACCACATACTTTTTATGGTACACTACTAGAAAGTTGAGTAATTTGCTCCACACAAATTTGCGAAGCAATTTTTCTATCACGCTTACAGCAAACTTGCGATGAAATCTATTTTCTACAAAACTTGCGTCAGCTTAGCGACAAAACAAAAACTTTAATATTTATATAGAAACTACCGTCGCAAACGTATTGAATATGTCAACTTAACGCAAAAAAACATGTACAAACCACATAATTGTCACAGTACACTACTAGCTAGAAATTTGAGGAATTTATATTTTTTCATTCCTAATTAAAGTTATAAATTACGTACTTATCCAAGTCAAAAAATCAATCACATATTTCCTCTTGCTAAAACATGCAATTTACATATTTACCCGTTTTATTGAAATTACTTATTGACATATTATTTTACTCGTATTTTTACAAAAGTATTTGTACACATTTTATTTCCTAATATTATCAATAATATATTTACTTAAGTTCAAGTTTTCTATATAAATAAAAACAATAAAATTACATCTCGTTTAAAACTTCATTTCAAAACAATAATAACTGAATATCAAAATTTAATTGTTAAAAGTTTTAAACAATTAAAATAATAAAATATCAATATGCAAAAATCCCTAATTAAAAACAAGGTAAAGTAGTCATTTAATAGGTTAATTTTAATGAAATGATCAATAGATATGTAATAAATATGTTTTAGGAAGTAAAAATATGTAATTGATTTTTCTAATTTGGGAAATATGTAATTTGTGATCTTAAAAAAAATATGTAAAAATCCCTGCGGTTCATGTATTCGCGAAAGATTCAATCCAACCACAGGTTCCCCTACAACTTTGTCAAGGGAATTTAATGATCATTTGCTGTAGACAAACCGGGACACAATAATTTTGGTCCTAACCTATGACGCACTAAAGACAAACTCAAACGAAATCAGTTTTATACAAAACTCACGCAACTTAGCAACGTACAAATAAAACCCTAAATTTTTCTAAAAATTTTCATATCAGATGTGTCGAATATCTTAATTTTTTTTATTTTACATATATATATATATCAATCCTGGTAACAAAATAATAATAATAAAATGATGTGTGTTGACTACAAAATTTTTATAATTTATGACAGCAAAAATTAGATTTTTCATAATTTTAAGCATTTATAATATTTTCAAAGAGGGTATAATTTCCTACTAGAACATTGTGTCACAAGTGCATCGTAAATGCCTATTTCAATGTATATGATACGCATATGTGTCGTAACATTATCATGAACCAATGTTTGAAGGGTGTCAACCTTTTCCACTTTAGGCTTTAAACCCATAAATACTAAATGTGTTCTCTAACACACGCAACCATGTATCTAAAGATACCGGAAGCGTATCAACATCCTCGTATTCAATTGTCAACATCATCGTACGTATTCGAACCAAAGCCAAAAATATTGGACAAATTAACAAACTAATTAAATCACCTAAAACATGCCAGAAACGTGTCAAATATGTTCAAATATTGTATGCCAATTAATCCATATTGACTGTAGACTAGAAAAGTATGTATGCATTAACCATCTGAAACATGTTATAATTAGGTGTATCAACCACACCCATCTACAATCACTTGTCAACTACACCGTATTTAATTAAAACTTAAGACACATGTTATAAGCGTGTCAACAACAAGATTTGTATTAACATATCATCTACAAAAAATACATTTTAAAGCCAAAAGTTGAGAAAACCTTGAAATCCAAATATGGTCTCCTAATAAATTATATATCCCCAAATATGTATTTAGAAAATCATCACAAGATAGCCTAATAGTAAAACGACTGAAAGGTCTCCTAAAAACCACATGTTTAAACCTTACTAGGGTAAACATCTTAGATGATCATCGTTCTACTGTGGTATGCTATAAGGTCCCCATCCCTTATACCACTTTTATTTATGTGCGGATCTTATTTTGGATCCGGTTGACCCATTTTCAGAAATGGATAATTTAAATTCGCAAAATACCCCTCAAACCGTAGTTTTCCCTTTCCTCATCTTCGTTTCTCTCGAATCATCTTCTCCAGATACCGGTGAAACCGTAGATCTTTCAACCGAGGTGTAACAATGGCGTGATCAAAGGCATCACGTACGCAGGCAAGCATCGTCTTCATACAATAATTTATTTAGATTTATTATCAGTATTTCGTCACAAAACATGCTATTGTACATAAATTGTTTCTATGATGATTGATTATCTTTCAGATCTAGTTCTTTGTTATAGTTAATTGACCAAGTTCTTCTAATCTTTGTATTGTACTTTACATTTATCGGGTTTTTTCAAAAACAAACTTACCAACTCTTGCTTTGATTATCGAATCTCTTTTAGATATGGGTTCTTTCTATTTTTCAACCAAATGATTAAGTTTGACTTGCATAAACTTCATCTATGTTTTCTGTTTTATGTTCCATATACATGTTGCTTCTTAATATCATCATCTGATTTTACAATTCTCAATATGTGTTTTCCATGACTTATTTTGTAAGATCTAAGGTAATAAGTTATGAAAATTTTAGATACTAACGTTTTTTAATTACTTCCATACAGCCTATTTCATTTCTTTCACTTCACAAACTCCTGGGGTTCTTTGTTGTTATTTCATAGACAAGTCCAACATATTTGGTGAGAATCTTCAAATAAATTTAAATGGTGTTCTACAGTCATAAGTATTTGTTAAAAACTAATTGTTATTTATTATTGTGTAACTAACTGTTATTAGAGCTATTGAAGAAGACAGAGACGTGTATATTTCATATATGGTTACGGTGAAACAGGCAAAACTTTTCTTTAAAAGACATTATATGTAGTTGCTATATAATGTAAGGGTAGATTGTTTTGAATGTTGGTTCGAGCGGTATTATCATTGCTGATAACAAGAGGACAAACGGCACACTCTGTAACGCCCCGATTCCGGAGACCTCACAGTTGGCCATTTACCATTGTTATTACATAAACATTACACGCGTACAAATTTAAACAGCGGAATTAAGTTTAACAAAACCATTCATGTCATTAAAAGCATTGTGATTAGGCAGTACAGATTGGTCTAAATCAGTTTACTAAGATTAATTTACTGCATTACAAAGCAGCAGAGAGTTCTTATTAAAATTGGATGTCAGTCTTGCCCCTCCGAGTAGCTTTCCCCGCGTGCCATCCCCAGCAACAAATTACCTGCCAACTGAAAATGTATAAAAGTCAGCGTTGCTGAGTGAGTTCTAGTCTTTAAAAGCATTAAAATACCTTGACTAATTTATATATAAGAACATACTCTTTTCACTAAAATCCTTTCCTTTATGCCTCATTACATGAGCAAACATCATACATACATCAAGGTATAGCTTAGCTTATCTTTTATTCGTTATTCATCTTTAACATTTTCTTTCTCGAGTATTTTGCGGCAACAGGGCCGCTCACCTCATTGGCAATCTCAAGGATCGCATACTAACCGAGTCTTTTGCAACAAAGTTGCTCACCTCCTTGGCAATCTCACGGATTGCATACTAACCGAGTCTTTTGCAACAAGGTTGCTCACCTCATTGGCAATCTCACGGATTGCATACTAAC